>SNQJ01S0058497.1:0-18564 GCA_010110895.2 Picea sitchensis
TACATGGTTGAGACAAGTAGTTGATGTGTTGGCACAGATACATGAGGTGTATAGTTGATGATGTTGGTACATATTGATGAGTCATAGTTGATGAGTAGTTGAAACATTATTGGTACATACTTCGTACATGGTTGGAAGCACTTGTTTATGGTACATGTTGATTACAGGTTGGTGCATGGTTGATGCACTTGTTTATGGTACAGGTTGATTACAGGTTGATGTACAAGTTGATGCATGGTTCAAATTTATTGGTACAGGTTTACAACGATATATATCATAGTGATAGTGTGACAGTGGTTCCATCATTATACTTTTACTTCAGGGTGGCAGGATGGGGGAAGGACAGGAGGTAGTAGTGGTAGGTGTGTCCAACACCATCAACGAATAATGTGGCTAAGTATAGCATCATTATAGATATTTTGCATGATGTCATTTCACATGGTATTTGATCTTTATTGGTTCACCTAGACTCCCAGTTAGTAGTATGTCAGTTAAACGACAATTACCTTGTGCGAAAACCTACTCTACTTCGACGATTCCTACGGTACAAATTTTGGAACGATACTTTGATTTTATTACTTATAATCACATACCTAGAAGTTTTAATTATGTATTTGATGCATATGCTAATTATGTTTTATATTGGCATTTGTCACATAACTAAAGCAAAGAAAACACATCCATGTACACATTGTAACATATATAAGTAAAGCCAAGGACCAAAATTTTATATTTCATCTCTTCAAAAAAAATGGTGTCATAGTACAAAATGGGGCTCACACCCTCAAAATACATATATGGCTCGTAGATATATGACCATGGCATTTACTCCTATGGAACCATATGTGTATCATGATAGAAAAGTACGATGTTTGCGAGACGCCAGAAGAGTCAAACCCATGCACAGGGTACACTGTAGATTTTAACCTTGTACAATACTTATTGCAAAAGATTTTCAGTAAAAGAACATAAAAGATACAATGGAAAATACAAACATTACACAGATATTTTTTCCCCTGGAAACCCAAACCAGAAAAACCAACATATTCTATATTCATTCATAGTGATACATTGTTTACAATACAATATACATATAGGAGCCAATGACATCCAAAACCCTAACCCAATGACCTGGATTAGTTAACAACCCTAATTCCTTAACCAGAAATAGAAAACCATCGGAAAAAACCATGTGCCGAAAAATCTCCCAACAATGGACACAAAAATTGAGGCAACACAAAAAATGAAGGGAAAATGTGACACATTTCCCGAGGCAATTTGTTTTTTCTTAGGGTAGCTGCCCCAGAACCCCCACACAGGGGGGTTTCTCCCCCTACAACCCCCAAGGGGGGGCCTATAATCCCCCCCTCAAACCCTCCTGTGTTCCTGGTGCAACATAGACACTACTACTTATGCAAAGACTATAACACATAACCAACACACACCCACCACCTACTGTTGCATAACCTTTGGAATATCTTCCACTGGAACCATAGGAATTCTCTACGTCAAACGAGATAGGTTCCCCTGCAAATTTTGTAGAACTCTCTCTGCATCTCCTCTTGCCTTCTCATATCCCCAGTTACTCCGTCAATTTCATGGTAGTCCATTTGGTCGTCACGGACCCACATCTGCATAACAAAGTAATTGTTAATACTTGATACCATACAAAAATATTTGCGTCTTTTTTATTCTATTAAAAAAAAACGAACACAAAAATGAAATACTCAATTTTTTTTATACCTATATCACCGTAGGCAGAACTTGGTAGTAGATGCATATTTGGATCCTCTTTGTAGTCAATCCTAGCATAGGTATAGTCTTCAATGGATATCACCTGTCGACGCCACCAGAAGAGGAACTCATCGTTGTATGGGGTCGACACCCTACCTCCTCCTAATATCCTCATCAAGTCGATCCATTGTGACATGGATGGATCACACAATCTGTATGGAATAATATCCACTCTAGGGCTCAAAACTGGAACCCACTCACAGAAAAAACTACAGATGATGGATGAAAACCCAAAGTTTCTCTTTCTCCCTTGTTTGGAATCTGTCAACTGACTCTTCATGTTAGTCAGTAGTGAGGTACACCAGTCATAAACCGTGGGTTGCAAGAACTCCACTTCGTAAAACATGAGTGGCCTTGAATCTTGGTACAACGAGGCCAACCCATAGATCCGTGTAAGGACAAGAACGATGATCTTCAAAGTTAGGTTTTCAATCACCCTGATGGGGAGTTGGCTCCCTACTTTGTCTATGATTGCAACACAATGGGTGACAATGTAATCCTCTATGTTCATACAACCTCCATCCCCCCGGGATTTGATATTCACCACCTTTCCCCGATGAGACAGTCCTGTGATAAAATAGATTTCATCTACTTCAATCCTCAATGGTTTCCCATTTTTGCGGTTTCTAGCATCACATCGCCCGTTCATGCCTTTGGCAAGTATTTTTTGTTCCTAGCATATAGGATAGGTTCTCAATCCATTTTTCATATTTTCATTTTCTTGTGACTACGATCCATATGACTTAGGTACGAAACCATTTATTAGAGACACAAAACCTTATTACTTCTATTAGAAGTGTCTTTATTGAGTGGTAGAGGCATACCAAACATGGGTGCCCTAGTTAGAACCTTTATGTCATTTGTTTCCAATGAAGAAATTATTCCATAGGACCGAGAGTCCCTTTTTGTTCTGATATGACTTTGTGTTTGAACCTCATATTATTACTCATAATCATTCTAACCTTCACCTATGGGACTCCCACCGAGTCTTGTTTAATCTCTTTTCCGACTCTCTCAAAAGTGAAACGATTTCCGAGTGAACTTGTCTCTTTCACACTTGTTAAATGGATTTGAAAATACATCTATTTGGTGTAAGTTTAACCCTTTTTCGGACCAAGTAGACTAATTTTGAAAAAGGAATACTCTAGTCAGCATTAGATAGAAGAGTTCTCTTGGGTATTGTTTTATACTTTTTTGGGCCTAGGGGACTAAATTTATGAAAAAGGACATTCTTCGGAGTTAAGTTGTAATTGAATTTTATTCTCCTACTTGCAGTATTGATCCTATTATCGGTTCCCTCTTTCTCATTATAAGCCTCTTACCTCAACAATTTATATCACTAGCTAAGCAGAGCCTTGTTTATATCCTTTACAGCTTGACACCCTATACCCTAAGAGGAAACATTCCCCTGAGTGTCCATGCCCCACATGCACTTCCTTGCATTGAGGATAGGTATGTTCCACTATTTCAATCTAGTTTATTACTCGTGAAACTCGTTTCCTCTCTTGTATCATATTATTCATTTGTATACAAAAAAAAAAAAAAGAGGGGCGAGAAAATAATATTATCTTGTATCAGTAGGAATTGTGTCTCCTTTGAACAAAGCACAAACTTTTGAGTCTGTTATCATCCAGAGTTTGGTTTTAGCATGACCTTAGGAAGCTGAGCTCGTTACTTAGAGTTTACTCCTCTGACTGGTTATTATTCCAGTCCCCATGGAGAGTTTGTTGATGCCTCCTGCATCACGAAGTTTCATCATCAAGTCTATGTTTCCTAAGTCTCCACATGTCTCATGCTCTTGTTCAAAATAAGTCTATAATCCTGTGTCAGCCATTCCTCATAACTCTTGACTTTTCATATCAGCCATACCCCCAGTGTGTCTCAGAGTTACATGAAGTTGTAGTCCTACCATGCACATTGGCCCTACTTTCATTATGGGTAGGTAACCTTGAACTCAACAGTCGACATCTCCTCATTGGTCACTGACTGGGGGGTTTCCCTTGTTTTCGATGACAAGAAATATATCCACACATTGGGATTCATCAATGTCTTGGATTCCATTATCTTCATTGGTGGTTTCCTCTCCTTTGTCGACAATATTCCTTATTAGATGTTATTTAGAGGATATTTTTCATGCACTACTTGCATCTGGTGCATGTGAAAGATGCAGATGGTCGTTCCTTCATGAACATCCTCTTTCTCTGAGTTCTTCCAAATTATCAAGCTATTTCTTTGTACATAGTGTTGACTGATGAGAGATTCCTTAATTCTCTCCTTTCAGTAGGTCTCCTTGCATCAAATTAAACTCATATATTGTAGAAACGAGACCTAGAGTCCTATGAGTACCTAGAGGGTTGTAGTCATCAGTGACACGTTCTCCCACCATTGACAATTGGGAATACATCAATGTATCCTAATCAATGGATTCTTCAAGTGTTCGACCTCAACACCTTTATTCACACTTGTAAGAATGTACTCGGTGTCTTGATACCTACTTTCATTCTCGGTAGGTTGTCTCACATTTGTTAATGGTATACCTTAATGAACAGTAATCAAACAAAGTCTCATTGAGTTTGACATCAACTTCTCTATTCACATGATGTATACTTGCACCTTTGGTAGATAGTGTAGAAGACATCAGTTTACAGTAACAAATTTCCAGAGTTGTTGCTATCATTCTTAGGACCAATACCTATATGACTTCAATGATAATGGGAGATCAGATTGTACTCCATTGTATACAGATATCTTTCGATTGGTTTTTGAGACCGGTTTTTCCACTGGGCCTTGTTCGTGACTATGAAAACATAGGGCATGTGTCTACTTTGTATTTCCTATTCATGGCCATGAACAACGTTTTGGTATATTTCCACATGGATTTGCAATGTAATTCAAATTGGAAGACATGTCTACAAAGTCATTATGGATTGTAATATTCTCATGAGCAGCTAGTACTTCCAACTGAGTTTCCATCACTCCACTTCCAGGAATTATAATGTATTTCAGCCATCGCAAATATTCCTATGACCTCACACATTAGGGGGCATCTGTTACAACTAATTTTTCCTTACCCCTTGCAACTTGCTAAGATGGCCTTTCCATTTCCCTATGCAAACTTGAAGTCCCCTTTTGTACTTTCGAGAGCCAAAAAATCATATTTTTCCACATATACATGCCCTACCAGTTAGAAAACATCCATATATGCAGGTTGCACCACTACAACCCACGTACATCGAGTTTGGTGCTCAAAATTAAAAAATTATGTCAGGTTTCCATGTCACGTCACAATATCCATGATCATTGACCTTCCATATACCGGAAACATTCTGAATCATCCCTTCAATTCCATTTTATGGCTATAAATTGAGCCATATCTAAGCCGTGGGGAAGGAGAGAATTCAACTTTTGAGAGAAAAGATACTCTGGAGAAATTTGACTTCACATTGACTCTGCATCCCTTTATCCTTAAAAGTCTGAACACATTGTTTATCCCCAAAGCTCTTCCCTCTTTGATGGAGAAACTCATTATCTCCCATATGTGAGCTTGCCTTTGGTAGAGGATTGAATTAGTGGAGGCCCAACTGGAAGGGAATTAGTTTCTCGGTTCCGAGATGTGACGACATAGAAGTTTGTCACTTGTATACTTTTGTTGATTATTTTAATAGAAATACTCTTTTTCTTGTCTAATTGATATCTTGTAAGTATTGGAATTGTTATTCCATGGTCATATTTATCATGTATGTTAATGTATTAATCTATTTTATATACTAACATTATATATTATCACCCTATGCTTGCATATATTGGTTGTTGAGGGCAAGTTGCAGGTATAAATATTTGAGTTGCGTGCTCAACGATGGTCTTCATCGAATGTCCGGACGAGGTAGGATCTTGGCCTTATATTGTTAGAATTTCATTTATATAGTATACTTGGGATTAGAGTTGATTTATGCAGTCATTCCTTCTGTTGTGGTTTACCCCATGCCATAGAGTGATTTTTCTTGTAACAATATTCCACAATATTGTAATTGTGGAAAACCCATGTATTGGGATTATGCATCATGCATTGAAGAACACCCTTTGGGGGGAAAAGAGGTGCATCAAAAAATGGATTCTCTATCTAAAGAGGGCCACTAGGATGGGAATAACATTTTTATTCTAGGGAAACATGGGAAGGCTTGGATGTGTCATAGTTCTTGTCTCACATTTTCAAGTTGACTGTGTGGTCACACATACAGACATAAGCATTCGAGAAAGACTCCACATAATGAGGGGTACCTTCCATGCACCATTGCAGAGGGGTAGGATTTGTGGAAACCATGTTTTGAGTTTGAGTGGGGAAATTGTTGTGCCAAAAATATATGGACCTCATCCTTCTAAGGACACCGATGAGTAGGGTGGTCATCCCCACAAATTGTGTAGGGAAAATGACTCTTCATTTTATTTGTAGTGCCTTCCTCCTGGGTGTTTTTGGTGGAGGAGGTCCCTTTCTCAGTATTGGAATCTTTTTGTTGTTCCTTTTATTCTTGCCTCTAGGTTGCTGAGGATTTTTTGGTTGCCTGGATGTTACACATCAAATTTTCACACCTAGGTACCTCTCCCTAAGTGTCACAAGTGTCGTAAAAGTGTCATATGCACCTTGCTAAGTGTCGCATACACCTTGACACCATGAAATAACATATGTCACAATCCCCAGTCAATGTGGAGGAGAAATGTATTATATGAAGGTCCAAATAATATGTGCACATGAATTAATTATTAATATTCACGAAAAAGAAAAAGTATAATTTATGTGAGAATCCACCTCACATTTGGTTTACGATTTTTTAGGGGAGGTTGGGGATCTCATGGAAGGTTGAAATATTTCCTCTTTAAAATCCTTGAGAGATATTTCCTCCCTAAAATCCTTAAGAGATATTTTCTCCCTAAATATCTTGGAGATCCGATTTTAGTGGATCTGATGAGTGATTCTCTCCATGGTGGTTAAGCCTCAAAATATTATATAATGAGGGATTTTCATGGAGAAGGGGGAAGAAGAAGATTAGAGGTACCAAACTTATGATCTTGGGAGAAAACTTTTGGTTATGATCTTGGGAGCATTGTGAAAGGGTTGGACGAGGAGGACTTGGAGAGGTTGCTGCAACTTCATCTATAGTTGGTAAGTATCTGTTTATAGTTCTCATCAATATTACTTGGCCTATTCCCTTCAATATTGTGTATTGTTTCATATGATTATCGATCTTGATAGATGAATTTGATTAGTCTAATCTTGTAGAGTAGAGCAAGAGTTCTTTGTCTTTTTCTTTCCATTGCATTGCATGTATTGAGTGGTGCTGAAGAGTTTGGAGATCAAGCTTAGATTGGAGGCAGCAAGGACGAACTACAGAATAAGGTGCATCACATTTTCTTCCTTATCTTTCTCTTTATGATTAGGTAATTGAAATCAGAGGGATGTTAGTGTCCATTTGTAGGTTTTTTGTCTTGGTATAGGGTTCTAGAATCCAAGAGGATATTCACCTGTCCACAGGGGGATTTTCCTACAACAATGGATTGCACCGAATTCACCTCAAAGGTCTGAGAGGGGACCATAAAAGTTTGATAATTAGTGAAAAATATGATAGGTGTAACATAATATACATTTGATCCATCTGATCAACTAACCCGTTTACAGATGCACGAGAAACAAAACCAACCACACCATCAACATGGGGTCTTGGGTTTGGTTTCCTCGGATCAGTCGATGACCTAGGATCATTTGGAATTATGTCATAAAGTGAACCTGACTGAGAATAAATCATATATAAGTGTTTGGCATGCAAAATGGCATGTTCCTTAGTGGCCACCCCGACCATAGCTACATCTCTAGAAATGGGAGGTAAGAGGGACTTGGTGAACCACTCCTTAAGGAGATTATCCAAAATCTAACTTATAATCATCCTATGTCCTCGTATCCACTCATGTATATGATCAGGAATGTGAGTGAAATTATTTTGATGTAGTGAAGTCAAGAGATTTGTTCCTATCTCATATTTTATGCGAAATTGGTAATGCATTAAGAAATCCATTGACATGTCATTGAAGCTTTTAAAGGAACTTCCTTTTAATTCAATATACCATTTAGCAGCAACTCCGATCAGGGATCTCTATAAAGGATGCAACCTCACATTATCATCCATCAACAAGTTGGATGAAAACCATAAGTGCTACGTCGTGGTGTGAGTGGAGGGGTCTTCTCCTAGATTTTCGTCGAATTTTGGAATATCTGATGGAAACTTGGAAGGCATTTTCGACTATGTTTGGTCATGGGAAATAGGGTCATTTGTTAACTGTGACAAATCCAATAAGTCTAGAGTTGTGAGGAAAGGAAACAATGGAAATGAAGATTGGGAGGGAGGTGAAGTCTATGTTGTCCCAGATGGACCTTGCAGCTCCCCTATGTTGGTGCTACTATAGGGTTGGGGAGATCCTGAAGAGTACTAAGTTCCTAATGGTATGGTGGCACCTCTAAGAGCATGACTTCTCCCAAAACAAAAGATGCCCCTAAGGGGGTTTCTCCCAGGGGTAAATGTGGAGCCTCTAGGAAATATATTCCTAAAGTTAGTCTCAGGGAAGAAACCCCCAGGAATTGATGTGGTAACAAAGGGAAAACCTCCCCAAGGTGAAAAATCCCCCCCAAGGGATGTGTTCCTGGGGAAAGGTGTGCTAACCTATGAAAATTTAAAACCTCTAAAAGTAATTTTTGCGCTTCGGTTTTGCCATATTTTCCTCCATACAAATACACTCATCATTACACCTTCTCCCTACATTCCGTCCATAATATATCACTAATTACACCATTAACCTCCATTATCTCCTGTTATTCATCCTATGTGGTTAACACATAATTTTCCATATTTTTAGTGATTAAAAGGATGATTATAAAATAGTTTCGCTGATGATGGCTTAATCCTATGTTTCTATGTTCAAAAAATATGTCTCGCACTGAAAGTCATCTGGTACCCACACTGGAGATCATTTGATACTCCAAGTCACCTGGTACGAGAAGGTTCTATAGTCAACTGATACTTGCAGATTCATCCAGTACTCAACTTGTCCGGTACCAATTTTTTTCTTTTCTGGTACCAATGTTGTGCTTGTTCGATACTAGCATCAACAACAGTCAAATACTATAAATAATTCAAAAAATTGAAATGATTCTAGAAGAAAATCGAGGACATGGGTTTTGTCCAAAATGATTTTTACATGCAGAAACGTGAGTTATAATTCACCCATATCACATGTGTGTACCTCCATCTTAGGGGGAATGATTCTGCAAAAATTAGCAAAACTCTCAAACTGCCAACTTGTGCCTCGATTTCCATGCAGATGGCATCAGATATTGAAATTATACGAAATGGGTTTTGTCTAGAATGTGGAAAATTGAGTAATGAGTGGGAAAGTTTTCAAAATGAGAATTATTTTGGAAGATATGGGTGGATCCCTAACTCGAATCTGCCCAAATTACAATAAAACCCAGATTTGTGTGATTTTGCTCAAAAATTTGTAAAATTGGTTTGAACCAAAATCCGAGTTTAAGGGATTCGATTCTATCATCGCCCTTTGTATTTAATGTATAAATAAGATCCTCATAGGGCTAAGGAGGGGCCACCATTATTATTTAAAATTTGTATTTGGGAGAAATTCATCATATTAGAGACATGAAATTGATGAGCAAAATGTTGTAATCATAGATTTTGATTTCTAATAAACAAGAACAGTTCATGGCTGAGATTTGATGCATTATTCCAGTTCTGATCTGAATTAGTCTTCCAAGAGCATGCCTAGGTTGGGTAGCACCCCTCGATCCGGGTATGTCCTTGTTGCTATTTCTTTCGCTAATTAGATTATGAATTTGATTTGATTTGATTTCCATGCACTATGTGTTTCAATTCAACAATTTGATTCTTCAATTGGTTTCATGAACAACTCGAATTGATGCCCTTCCACTCAAAGCATCATCATTTTTCATTAAACCTCAATCATACTCCTTTTACAAGCTTCTAATATATGTGTTTTCATGTTGTTCTATTTTTGTGCTTAATAATTATTTGACCAACGATTCATTGCTTTGTGTTTAATAATATATGTGTTTTCATGTTGCTCTATTTTTGTGCCTTTCTTTAATTATGCCCATTCATGCTTGATTAATTTGCCATCTATTTGTTGCTCACATTATTAAATGGTTTTTTTCCTTCCTAGCTGTGTCAAATGCATAAAACATAGTTTTGATATTTAGTTGGATATTTGAATTCATTTATAAATAGAAGACACAGAAACATAGGTTCATAAATGCACTTATTATTTACAATTTAGAGTGTGTGCCATTCTTCATGATGTTCTTACAGATTGATTACCCATGCATGGGAATTTACATTTGTTCATGAGAAAATTTCCCCTCTCTTTTCTTCATTCTTTGCACCCAGAACTTGCACATTAACACACACCACCCATTATGCATCTATTCATTTTCATTCATCTTCTTTCCTTGCTTAGTTGATTGCAAATCCTCTAAGTTAGACAATTGTCGCTAAGAATCCATTTAATTTATTTCAACCATGTTTCCAACTTTTATTTTACTATGTACATTCAACCTTTTGAGTCAAATATAGAAGCATTCCTCCCTTCTTTATGATTATTCTTTGTTGAGTTCAACAGTGTACATTGAAAATTCTATGTTCATCTCTTCTTAACCCATCTAACATTCATCTTTCTTGACAGAGTTGGTATTTCTTTTCTATCGCATAAGAATTTCAATTCTTTGCTTTACATCTCTACATTATCATCTTTACTTATTCCTTCTCCTTCTTCTCCATGATTGATACATATAACTGTGGAAGATTTTGAGTTTAGATTTAATTTGTAGCCTTGTTTGATTTCCTTTTTCTTAAGATTGATTTTAGATTGCTTTCATCAAATTTCCTACAGTGTGCTTTTAGATTGCTTTATTTTCCTGTACCTTTGGATTCCTTGCACTTTAATTTCACATAGATTTAATCACCAATGGACATATTGAAGGTCTAATTCGTGAGATATGGCCTTCCAATGTTGGAAATTTTCCTAAGGTGTTAGTTTCTATCGTGAATTTCATTTCCATTTCCTTGTTTCTTTTATTGCATTTAAGTGTGGATCCACTATAGGAAATAATCATTGAAGGAAAAAAAACTTAAGTAAGCTACCCACGATTAATCACACGAACATCACCCTGAGCGCATGAAAGACTATGATATAATAATTTATAGCACTAAGTTATTCCTACGTCCCAGTGATGAATCCTTAGTGTTAATGTTTTGTAGTGTGGGTTTGAATATTGTTTTGTCGACTTTAGATTAGATTAGCCTATACTTTGATCCTGCATTTCCTGCTCTTGCACCTCAAAGCTTGCGAGCTCCGATTGATAATTAAATGTGGAATTAATAGCGCATATACATTTTGGCGCCATTATCGGGGAGGTGATAAAGGGATTAGAGCATAGGTAGGTTGCTTTTATTTCTCCAAATCCTTGATTGTTCCTTTCATGCAAGTGTGTTTATTTTCATGCAAGTGTGGTGTTATTTTAAGGGTGACCTAAGGGTGTAGAGAAGATGGAAAGATGTGAGGGAAGAGCCCACGCATCCACTTTAGTGGGGTTGCTCCAAAGTTAGGTTTTCCTCTTCCTTTCAGTGGTTAGATTTTTTTGTTTTATTAGCATTTTTTATATATGAGAAGAGAAGATAATTTGTGTGAACATATAACTTGGTGACAATAGGGTCCTAGTAGCATGGTGGCACTTCAAGTATATAATCGATTTGATCACATTTTCTTTTAGATTGCTTCTCTTTATTTCTTTAGGATTTTTAAATTTTTTTGGACACTGTAAGAACTCCCCCCCTCTACACTAATCCATGTGTGAAACATGACCCATCAACCAACAATAAGAATTCAAATATGATCAAGAGTTTAACACAACTCTCTCAAATCCTAGCAACAATTGGTATCTCAATCTCAACCTCTCAGGAAGAACAAATCTTCACAACAATCAAGAACTTAAATGTCGCTCTGCATCCACAAGAAGATCTAGAAGTCTCCTTTGATTCCCTTTTCCAATCTATCAAGGAGACTAAAAAATAATGGACCACATTTGATGGAGAACAACCACTAGAACCCGAGATCGAGAAATTCTTGATATGCCTTTATGAAGAACCTCTATGCACTAATGGGACTATTCATTTGAAAGAAGCCGATCTGCAAGGCATGATAGAGGGAGACATGAAGAGTGGTCTAAAAAAACAAGTGAACCAAGAACATCATGACTATATTGAACATTGCTTCCAGACGACAACCAGATTGAACCACTACTCTCTTCTTCAACAACTCTTCACATCATCAACAAAGAAATTGGTTCTTCGTACTCTGGTATACATTAAAGATTATCTTTCAAACTCGAGTATGAATGTGTTTCTACACATGTTACGCACATGGTTACATTGGAAATATTCTTACACGTGAAATATAATTTCTTGTTCTTAGATAGGATAGAGTAAAAGTTGCATGCTAGTTAACCTAGTTGTAAATAAATGCAACATATTTTCATGTTTCTTTTCAAATAAATGAAATGAGATGAAGATAATATTGGTGATCTAATATAAAAAAACCAAAACAACTTAAGATATTTCTTCTTCTTATTACATATAGATTTCTAAATATTAATAATAACAGTTGCTCATAAGCCTAATCTTTAAAATATTATGGGGATTTACAAAATCTTTAAGGTCTTCATAATGATGTCCATAGGTAACTTGTACATCCTAGTTTCATATAAGAACTTGTTATTCAAGCATTCTTATCAAATAGTAGCAAGAGAGTGCATGTCCAAGAAGTGAAGTTTCACAACCTGTTGGTGGTTGGGGATGTTACACCCAAGGTAGGCATGCTCATGCTCAAAAGAGAGACAAATCATGACCGCCAACATAATACACTGCAGATGCATGAAGTGAAATGCAATATCATGGCCATGAAAACGTACATAGTGGATCCATGTAAACAAATAGATCATATCACCAAGAAAATATGATGTGGATCTATGTCACAACATATATTGGGAAGACATCGATCACCTATGAGAGTGCATGTGTATTATTTAAAGTACTCATACATTAGTGATATACTCCATCACAACTTGGAAGGTGTAGCATGGATGAGTGATGTGGCCCCAAACCCAAGGTCTTCATCCCAAACACCAATGGTACAATTCTACAACATGAAATTAGATGAGCTGACATTGAGCGTGGTAGAGGAAGTTGGCTCTTGATTTGTAGGATCTACCTCAGGAGTATCATAGTTGTGTGGTTTGGTTTGTAAATAAATCATCTAGTCACACATCATAATTTTGGAAGATGAGGATGACCCCTTTAACTAAGGAGTACCTTCCATGCCCCCTTACAGAGGGGAAGGATTTGATGCAAACATGTGTTGTGGCTAGGGAGGGAAGGATGAGTTGAGACAACATGCTACTAGGAAGCCTTCTATTGGGAAAGGTATCGATGAATTTCATCCTTCATAGGACACTAATGAGTGGGATGGTCCTCATTACATATTGTGAAATGGAACTTAATCTTTTTCTTCTCTTTTCTTCCTCCCCCGATATTGTTTTGGGATTGACAAGATTCACATTCAATGTTAGAATTTTTCTTTTTATTCTTCTTTTTTTCCCTAGGTTGTTGAGGATTCTTTGGTTTCACAGATTCTTCGCCCAGGTTGTTTAGGATTCTTCAGTTTCAGATTTATGAGTGGAGCTGAAGTAATAGAATGATCAAAGCATAAATTCAGTGCAATCCATGAAACCAAAGAATCCTCAACAACCTGGGGTGAAGAAGAAGAATAAAGAGAAAAATTCTAGCATTGAATGTGGATCCCATCAATCCCAAAACAATATTGGGATCCAAATTCAAAGGACTCCCAGAAACATTTTTTCTTGTGGGACTAAACATGCTCCCAAAAGAATTACCTTCAAGAGAATACATGGTCCCTAAAGGAAAACTACTCCCATGACCATAACTAGCCCTATAAAAATAAATTCTAGGACCATAAGTGTGAATGAAAGGATAACCACCCCACTTGGAATAATTTCTCCCAGGAGAATTCCCCCAATAATAGTGGGATAACTAGAAGATACACTACTCCCTAGACCATAAGTTCCCCCAAGAGGATTTCCCATAGGAACAAAGGTAAATGAAAAAGGAATGGATCTTCTAAGAATCAATGCACTACCCCATGATATGTTAAATCCCTCATAAACAATACTACCACTAGAATAACTAGGAACAACCCCAAATCCACTATATATGTTCCATTTGATTGGGAAATTGACATTTGGCATCATCGGGATGTGTAACCGGTGGAAGAAGCTCCACTCCCATCATTGAAAATAAGGATAGGTCTCCCACTAGATGGATATCCAAGTGTGGGAATCACAATAGATGGGATGGGAATGTTAATGCTAGGTATTAACAAATACACAATTGACATCCTCCAAATGGAGACACTTGATGAAATGAGAAAAGAAGTTGTAGATCCAATGGAACTAAGGGAAGACAAGGTGGACATCACTAGGGTGCCCCCTGTAATGCATGTCGATGGGATTGAAGGCTCAACCACACTGGATGAAACACTCATGCCCGGCATGGTGTGAGTATTAGTAAACAAGGAAAAAGGCCCATTGAGCATCTCCCTAACATGAGCATGTATGAGGTCATTAGGACCAATCAAAGGAGGGTTAAAATGAGGTGGTGTAATTTCATTAACCACTTCAACTTCAAAGGTCTCACTCTCCTTATACCTTATGTCTATCTCTATGAACTCTCTATCATCTACCACTCATTGCTTAAGAGGTGGTTGTTCCTCCATTATAGGTGCAAGTCCTTGTTGTCGATGGGACCAATGAAATAATTGTTCAACCATAGTGAAAAAAATGTGTTATAATGAAAAATAACAATTAATGTTATGGTTGGATGATCAAGGTGGATATTGGTGGCCACCCAACTATTCCCGCTAGCTCATCTTGACAATTTTAGTTCAACGCGTTTCTCTGTAATGACAAAATTTCTTTGTAATTGTGGGTTCTGCACTTCCGGGGTTGTTCTTGTTGGATTACTGAGAGGGTGGGTGAATCAGTAATGAGGAATTATACCAATTATTAATCCTTTAAACCACAATGTATATTATTTTTACTTATTCAACCATGTCAATATGTTCATCATCAATATATTACTATATCATAAGCATTAACATTCATTAGTGCATAACAAACAATAACAAACACATCCACATAATGCATAGTGTTAGGACCCTATAATGTACCTTTTTGCTCATACTTTTTGCTATCATTACATCCTTTTCCCACTCATATTCTAAGCCTACATTATCACCTTAACCTATTTTTCCAAAGGTATATAACGTTTCTTATCTTTGCTATATGTTTAATTTGTTTTACATGTAATTTTACATTACTCTCATACTTAGCCATTAATCAGAAATATATAGTTGTTGAAACAGTTTGAACCGCAGTTAACATATTGTTTCTGCTTGAAGACCATGTTGCTGAACAGTCAACAGTACGCAAATCCTGTTGCTGAAACAGTCTGTGATTTGCGATGCTGAAACAACATTTCACATAAAGAAGTAACAAGAAGGAGTTGTTACACTGGCCGTAATAGTTGTACCTAAAGCCAGAACCAACCATCGTTGTTGCTTGAGACCACATTGCTAAAATAGTCAAATAGGATGC
This sequence comes from Picea sitchensis, assembly GCA_010110895.2. Classification (NCBI taxonomy): domain Eukaryota; kingdom Viridiplantae; phylum Streptophyta; class Pinopsida; order Pinales; family Pinaceae; genus Picea; species Picea sitchensis. Next base: position 15,596 of record SNQJ01S0058497.1, read on the forward strand.
AAATCCCATTGCTGAAACACTCTGTGATTTGCGATGCTAAAACAGTATTCTACAAACAACAGTAATAAGAAAAGATAAAAAAAGAAGTTGTTACACTGGCCGCAACAACTGTACCTCAAGCCAGCACCATTCCAACTACTGTAACAACATTTTTCTACGGGAGATCAGAATATCCTATTCCAGCAGAGAATATTAGATCAGACTAAGAATAGGATTTGTATGTACACATGTAATTTTATGATCAATTGTATTAAGAGGATTCTCCTCTTTAAATAGGGGAGAAATCAGCATTAGAGGGAAATAATTACGAAAGGCTTAGCTGAAAACGAATCACATAGAAGGAGCGTGTTCACGCTGGATATTGTATCTTGACACATTTGACAGATGAATAAAATATCATTCTGAGCATTTCTTCTTAGTTTCTTTTATTTCTGGGGAATCTTGTGAGAAGGAAAGGGCCCACCTTCTTCACAAGATTCACCCATTAGTTTCTGTAGTACGTTAGTATTGTTTTTATTCATACCTTGTTAAAACTCTGTTTTGCTGAAACTCTGTTTCCACTGATTATTACATTTTTTTCATACAATTCATTCCTAGGTAATTGTTAATCATTTCGATTGATAATTCTGAGTTTATGAAAGTGTGATAGTCAAAGACAGGTGCTGAAGATTCCTGCTTTGGGGAATAGGGTCACGTTCTCTGTTACAGAACAATCAGTCTTCGATAATGGTTAATCATTTTGATTGGTGATTTTGTTTGATGAGTTTATGAAGGTGTGATAATCAGAGACAGGTGTTGAAGATTCCTGCTTTGGGGAATAGTGTTCTATTCTCTGAATAGTTAGTCTTCTTTACAGTGTGCTAAAAGATTCCTTTTCCTAGGTTGTTGTTTCTTAATGTAATCCAGGATTCTTCTGATAATTAATTTCCTTTGAATCTTAACTTTGCAATAGATAGATTGCTTCTTCTGTAATTCAAAGTAGAACTTCAGCCTGTTCAATACAAGGTGTGATTAGTGTACTTTTACTACAACTCTAGATTGCTTTTGAGATTGAGCATATACAGTGTGTGATTGTCTTTGAAATAAACAGACTTCCCTGGATTGACAATTTATGTAACACTTGATTGTTTAATTAATAAGCAATTATAGTGACCAACATTTTGGCGCCACTGCTAGGGAAGGCAATTATAGATTTCAAAAGCACTTATGTTCTTTCAAATATACAGATTGCATGAGAGGACACAGATAACCCAAAGAAACTGACCCTACAGGTGGCAGGGGTAGAGGAAGGGGAGGAAGAAAGACTTTTATTGACAAGATTATATCAAAATCTGAATCTGTTGCTCCTCAGTGACCAAGCTCTCGAAAACCAAAGCCTCAGTCTTCCTTTCAAGTGAACTTTGAAATGGGGAAAGAGATTTGGAGCCCTGAGACAGTTGAGAAACCAGCTGAAAACATTGAGGATCGAGCAAGTGCAGCAGGGGAACAAACAAAAGAAACCATGGATGAGTATAATGAAGAACTGCACCATGAAGAACAAACAGGTCTTGAAGGAGAGGTAAACGATGAAAAATCTTTTTCTACCTTAGGATTTTATATTGGTGATCTTCCTAGAGGACTAGCTCCCATGAAGAATATTCCACTTTCAACTTTACCTAACTTTCATGGTTTATCTTTAGAAGATCCTGATGAATTCCTTTTTGAGTTTGACATATTATGCAGAAGTTATGATTACATTTCTAATGATAAAAAATTAAAGCTATTTCAAGCAACATTAAAGGGAAATGCATTAAGATGGTTCATGAGTCTTGGAGGTCATGTAATCACAACATGGGATCAGATGAAACATAAATTTCTGTACAAATATCAAGATTATTGCTGAACAAGAGAAAAAAGAGAGGAACTATTCAAGATGATACGGAAAGAGGATGAAAATTTGGAGGACTTTGTGGAAAGGCTATAGTATAATCTACAAAGATCCAGTCACCCCAATGTAAGTAAATATATTCTTAAAACAATATTATTAAAAGGAGTAAGGGATGACTGTCTAGATATGTCGAATATGCTTGTTAAAGGGGACATATCTAAAGAATCATATGATGAAATTGTTAACCTATGTAAAAGATGTTCAAGAGGAGCTGCAAGGAATAGATCAAACAACAGGGATACCACATTTTCAAGAGTTCAAAAATCAGCCAGTGGAGGGGAAACAAGAGCCGAAATAGGTAATTTACTTGAGGGTTTTAAAACTGAAATGTTAAGTTCTTTTGCTTCACAAATTGATACTTTGCAGATTCAAAAGAAACAAGATGAAGCAGAAGTAGCTCTGTCCATCTTTTGTTCCAAATGTAGAGATAAGCACCCATGAAGGGAATGCCCATTGGACAAAAAGCCAATTTGCACCATTTGTGATAAGGATCATGAAACTCAACAATGCCCTTCTTTACTAGGAATCAAAGCAACATTACAACCAACTGATGAAGAAGATGAATCTATCTATCTGTTGACACAGAGAAGGCAATGGCAGTCGAGGGGACAAGGTATGAATCCTAATATGCCATTTACATCTTCTAATCATTGGAATAACTATCCTTCTTTTAATCAAGCAAATTACCCTCCCTTTAATCAAATGCAATACCCACCCCTCAATCAAATGAATTACCCACCCATGCAACAAACAAACCCTCCCTTTATAGACCCAGCAATGTGTACTCCTTGGCCTCCACAACAACAACCTTACCTTAACCAATGAAATCCAAATTGGAGAGGTCAACAACCCCCATTCCCAAATCAATTGCCTCAATTTCAATCACAATTTTAGCAACCACTCTCTTTACCATCAGGTACTCCATCGAACAATCAAATGATGAGTCCCCAACTACCTGTACAACCTAACCCTAACCCCAATAATAACGCTGTGCAGTGCATTGATATTTAAAACCAGCCTATACTTTCTCTTTTCCCTGCAC
>SNQJ01S0058497.1:18574-36357 GCA_010110895.2 Picea sitchensis
ACAGATGAATAAAAAATCATTCTGAGCATTTCTTCTTAGTTTCTTTTATTTCTGGGGAATCTTGTGAGAAGGAAAGGGCCCACCTTCTTCACAAGATTCACCCATCAGTTTCTGTAGTACGCTAGTATTGTTTTTATGCATACCTTGTTAAAACTCTGTTTTGCCGAAACTCTGTTTCCACTGATTATTACATTGTTTTCATACAATTCATTCCTAGGTAATTGTTAATCATTTCGATTGGTAATTCTGAGTTTATGAAAGTGTGATAGTCAGAGACAGGTACTGAAGATTCCTACTTTGGGGAATAGGGTCATGTTCTCTATTACAGAACAGTCGATCTTCGGTAATGGTTAATCATTTTGATTGGTGATTCTGTTTGATGATTTTATGAAGGTGTAATAATCAGAGACAGGTGCTGAAGATTCCTTCTTTGGGGAATAGGGTCTTGTTCTAAGAATAGTTAGTATTCTTTATAGTGTGCTGAAAGATTCATTTTCCTAGGTTGTTGTTTCTTAATGTAATCCAGGATTCTTCTTATAATTAATTTCCTTTGAATCTTAACTTTGCAATAGATAGATTGTTTTTTCTGTAATTCAAAGTAGAACTTTAGTCTGTTCAATACAAGGTGTGATTAGTGTACTTTTATTACAACTCTAGATTGCTTTTGATATTGAGCATATACAGTGTGTGATTGCCTTTGAAATAAACAGACTTCCCTGGGTTGACAATTTATGTAACACTTGAATGTTTAATTAATAAGCAATTATAGTGACCAACACATAGTACACCAATATTTACGTGGAAACCTAATGTGGGATAAAACACGGAATGATTTTCTTATATGTCAATAATTACATTCAAGAAAGCACCAAATTCCAATTCTCTAGCTACAACTCGAAGGAGGATCTGACCCCCTAGTTTCTTAGGCTACAACCTGGGGGAAGCTCCAACTCCCCAATTCTCTAGCTATAACTAGAAGGACGCTACAACCCCCTATGTTCTTCGGATACAACCAGAAGGTGGCTACAACTACCTTTCCTTTCACAGTCCAACCACCCTAAAATATATGTAGAATGATGGAACCACTGTCACATTGTCATTGTGAGATATACTGTTTTAAAAATGTACTAATCAACCTGCACCAAACAACCTATAACAACCTATACCAGATAACCTCTAATCAACCTATACCAATAACCAGTGCCAACATGTAACATGCATCAACCTGTACCTCAAACTATACCATAAACAAGTGCATCAACCAAGCACCAAACCTGTACAAATAACCTGTCACAACAACATGTCCAAGAAACCTATCAAAACAACATGTCTCATCAATATTATCAACCAAATAAGATATACTCACTAAGATAAATCACCAAGACAACTCTCAACCATATGAACAATATCACCAAGATGTGCATCAACCAAGCATATCACAAAAACTCATAATCATCATCAAGATCAATATGTGCTTCTAATAATATACCAATGCAATTATGATACATCATCCATAAACCATGTGTAAGAATTACTACTAACAGGTGCCTCCAACCATGTACTAAGTATGTACCAATCATGCATCAACTACACATCAACTATGACTCATCAATATGTACCAACATCATCAACTATACCCATCATGTATGTACCAACTCATCAACTACTTGTCTCAACCATGTACCCAACATGTACCTCAACCATATATCAAATACCTATACCAATATAACCATCAAAATTTCTCTAGAAATACATCACACTATCCATAACCAAATACCATAAACCCTTACATCAAACTATGTGCCATAACCTCACTTTTATGTAGCCTCAAGGATGTATCATTCATAACCCAATCCTATACCAAGACCACTAACAAGTGTCTCTCACAATGCACCACAAAATATGCCAATAAATCAAACCTAGTGCACTAACAATATACTTCTATATATCTTCCTCAAAACCATTCTACAACAAGCCCTAATCTTCCAAGAGGGCATCCAACAGATTTACAAGGAAAACCCTCAAACAGATTCATAAGTTCAACACTACACATATGAAAACCATACCTTTTTTCTTCTTGTAGTGTTTTGTTGTCACGATTTTGCTACCAGAATTCTTCTTTCGTGAATCTATTGCTGTGGTTTTTTTGCTGCACTCTTTTTGCCATGATTTTTCTACAACACTTTTTCTGCTACATTTTTTCTTCCTCAATTTTTCTGCCGAAATTTTTATGCTGTGATTTTTCTTCCGCACTTTTCCTGCTGCAATTTTCCTGCCGCGATTTTTCTGCTGCAGTTTTTCTACGACACTTTTCCTGCTGCACTTTTTCTTCCACACCTTTTCTTTCGTAGTTTTCCTGCCGTACTTTTTCTGCCACACTTTTCTCTATAAATAATACCTACCCAAATAACCTTTCACAAAATAGTTATTCAATGATATTCAATATATGCTAATGAGAGAGCCTTTATCTCTTATTTATACTTCCATGTAGCTTCATCAAGGGGTTACCTTCTAACCAACTTAACCCACTTTCATTCTTTAAGGGCTAACCCACTTCTAACCACTTGTCCCCTTCTAGCTCACTTTTCTACACTTAACTTGACCAGTTTACCACAAATAGTAAGTACTCCACTTTTAGTTGCAACTAAATTTATTATTTAATTAATTTCTTTTGAAACCACTTTGACTTATCCATAAATAGTAAAGTCACCACTTCTTGTTGCAACCACTTTATTATTTAAATAATTTCTCTTTGCAACCACTTTGACTACTTTATTATTTAAATAATTCCTCTTTACTCACAACTTCTTGTTGCAACTAACTTTTCTATATTTATTCAATTCATAAATTCTTTTCCCTTAACTAACTTCTTGTTGCAACCTTTTTATTATTTAATTTATTTATTGGTCAACCACTATGACTATTCAATCTTCTTATCACAACTACTTTACCATAATTACCAAACTCACTACTTCTTGTTGCAACTAATTTATTTTTAATTATTTTCTTAATGCAACAACTGTACCCATGATTAATTCCTAGTTTCACCCACTTTGACTAGTCAATTTATTCTAGGAGTTTCTAGAATAAATTGACTTCTTTGACCTTCCAGTGGCTTCTAGATAACTCATGAGGGTTCTACAACTTCACAAGGCCATAACTCTCTAACTGTGAGGATTTATGTGGCATTCCACATATCACTAGAAATGGCATGACATGTACTATCCATATAGAATAGTCTTACCTACATATAAAGTGATCTTCATTCCATAATTCCTCAACAAAACTTGGGTTCCTTAACCATACCTCTAGAGATATCAGACATACTCAAGGGTTGAAATCAATCTCTAAGATTTGACATCAATCTACAATATCACTTTCCAAAGGTTGACATCAATGACAACCAACAATCCAAACCAATTGTCCATCAATCTAAACCAACTGTTTCACAATCTCCAGCTTTGGCATTGATGGAAACACTTAGTCATGATAAAATTCATGCTCATTCTCCTCATCAATGTTTCTATATCTCCCCCTTTGACATCAATGTAAAAGGGTATCTCTCCTTGGGGATACTCCCCCTGAATGAACTCTCCTTGGGGATTCTCCCCATGTCTAAATGCCTTTGATATTTTCTCTGTGTTTCTAAGCCTCTGATTACCCTCTCTCCCTTCATATGAATAATATCTCCCCCTTTGAAAAAGGGTATCACTCTGATGCAACACTAAATTCATATCTCTCATTCTTACGTTATGATAATATCTCCCCCTAGAAACATGCCTTTATTCTCTCTCTCCAAGAATCTAAATCTCTATCTTGCATATGATGAATCTCTTCCCCTAGAATCATACCTCTATTCTTACCTCTTTGTCTAACTACTTCTCTGAATGATATTTCTACCTTTTTTTTTGTTATGTTTCTCTCTCTTGACTTCTCTGCAAGATGTTGTGTAGAAGAAATATAAGTCTTCATGTACCTGTTTCATTTTGGAGTTATTGTCCATTGGTGATTCTTGTATAATCAACTGACATATATGAAAACCATTCAAGAATAAGCATTCAAATATTCGTGTGTAATGATCATCCCTTATGATAATGTTCCTTTCTATTTGAACCACTCTTTGAACGAATCTATGAATCCATGCTCTCGTCCACTGTCATATATCTGTCCAGACCTGCTAAGTGTTCTTACGAATCCATCTCTGTCCATATTGTACAAGAATATTCTACACAACTGTCCATAATGTTGGCCCATTTGTTACTGTACTATCATGAAGTCTTCACTACTACAACTCATTAATCTATAATATTGTACTTCTGTTAACTGACTACTCTGAATCTGTCTACTCAAAATATTCAAGTTTCTCAAAGGATGGTTCTTTGGTCTATATCAACAATTGCATAGACTCCCCCTGTCTATCATTCATATTACGTGGGAGACTCTAAGTCGGATGGATCAGAACAATTCCTTCTCTGATGTGGATTCATCATCATCTTCATCGGTAGATTCATCATATCTCTGAACTCTAACTTCTTTATGTGTCTATGGATTCATCTTTCACTACAATACCTGAAAGTACAATCTCTTGAACATGTTCCTTATTTTCATGTCCTTTTATTTCATTTATTTTCAAACCTTTCTGTATCTGACATCTTCCTTTTTCTTTGTAGATGTGTCTTCATCTTGTTTTATTTGCAATCTTGTGATCTTTGGAACCTGGTCTTTGTTCGCCTGCTCTTCCTGTTTTCTTATCCATACTTTCTTATATCTTATATCAATCTTCACTTTCATGAAAGTATCGATCATGGTTCTACAATAACGAGCTATGTGTCCATAGTTATGAATTTTGTATCGTTCAATGTTACGTGGGGCCACATAAGCATTTATTTCTTGAACATTTCTTTTGTAATCCCTACAATTTGCAACCTTATGTCCAAAGTTAGTACAATAAAAACAACAACCATAAAAGAAATTTACATACCTGGGAGTGAGTGATCTTCTTTATGATTTATTCCCTCTTAATTTCTTCCTTGACTGATCATGATCATGATTGAAGCTTATTTGTGGATTGAACATGGATGGTGTTTTTGAAGATGTATCATTATTAGTTTTCTTAGATTCAAGTTGACTATGATTCCTTCCTTTGAGTACTTATGCATAACTCTTGCTCTTTTCTTCATTCTTCTTTTCTAGCAACCTAGAGTGCTTCTCTTCATTCTCTACAACTGATGCAGATGTTTTTGTCTCTTCAACGTTCTTGTTGAGCTTGACGATTTTATTTCTCAATGTGACAAATTCTTATTAAAGCTTCTCAACCTCTTCTTCTTTCTTCATTATATGAGAATTCATGACTTCTTCTAATATCTCTGCTTCTTCAAGATGGATTTTTAATGTGATTATTTCTTCTTCAAGTCCTTTCTCTTGTTGATAGTTCTTCCACAAGATGGTTTAGATCGTTAGTTCTTTCCTTAATATGATATGTCAATATATTCTCTCTCATTTTTTCTTCTTCCTTCTGTGCTACTATGTTGGCTTCTAAACACTGCTTCTGATATTCTAGAGTTTCTTCAATTCTTTTGGCCTCTTCTAGCTGAGCTCTTAAATTCTTGATGACCTGCTGAGCTTCTTTGGAACCTTGAACACTTTCCTTTTTCTTCATAAATTCTTTCTTGAATGGCTTGTTTTCTTCTCTTTCTTTCTTTAGATATTCAATTTCACTAATCAATTGTTCTCTGTAATCAACTTTTTCTTCTTCATACTCTTCCTCTTCTAAATTTGTATGACATGATGAGAATATTTTTTCTTATTCTGTACCTACATCTTCTTTATCATTTTCTGAATCTTTGATGGGTGAAGAATAGATATTATGTAACTGATCCCAAATTTTTTGGTTGATGAACATTTACCAACCTTTTCTCTTACCGGATTAGGTAATCCTTCTTAGATGAAATCCATTGCTAATTTGTTATTCTTATTCAATTCATTCTTGGCTGCAGTCTTTTCCCTTTTTGAACTATCATATCCTGTAGCAACTGATTTCCAAATATCATATCCATGTGCCTCCAAAAATAATTTCGTACTTCCATTCCATATATCATACTTTAAACCATTATGACCATTAAACAATGGTACTCCATTCTCGGAATAATTCATGATGTACTTCCAGTGGTTAAACTATTTCCGGAAGTAACCTGCTCCGATACCAATTGCTGGATTACTGAGAGGGGGGGTGAATCAGTAATGACCAATTATACCAATTATTAATCCTTTAAACCATAATGTATATACTTTTTACTTATTCAACCATGTCAATCTACTCATACTCAATATCTTACTGTATCATAAGCATTAACATTCATCACTCTATAATAAACAATAACAAACACATTCACACAATTCACTGTACATCAATATTTACATGGAAACCCAATGTGGGAGAAAACCATAGAATGTTTTTCTTATATGTCAATAAGTACATTCAAGGAAGCACCAACTTCCAATTCTCTAGCTACAACTGGAAGGAGGTTCCAACCCCCTAGTTTCTCAGGCTACAACCTAAGGGAAGCTCCAACTCCCCAATTTGTTGGCTACAACCAGAAGGAGGGTAATACCACCTATGTTCTCCAGCTACAACTAGAAGGTGGCTATAACCACCTATCCTTGCCCCGTCCAACCACCCTGAAATATAAGTAGAATTATAGAACCACTATCACACTGTCACTGTGAGATATATTGTTGTGAACTTGTACCAATAAACCTGCACCAAACAAACTATAACAACATGTACCAAACAACATGTAATAAACCTGTAGCAATAACCTGTAAAAAACCTGTACCAATAACTTGTAAGAAACATGTACCAATAACCTGTAAAAAACCTCTATCAATAACATGTGGCAATGTGTACTATGCATCAAACTGGAACTCAACATGTACCATAAACAAGTGCATCAACTATGCACCAAACCTGTACAAATAACCTATCACAACAACCTGTCCAAACAACCTATCACAACAACATGTCTCATCAATCTTATCAACCAAATCAGATCTACTCACCAAGATAAATCACCAAGACAAATCTCAACCATATGCACAATATCACCAAGATGTGCATCAACCAAGCATATCAAAACAACTCGTAATCATCACCAAGATCAATATGTTCTTCTATTAATATACCAATACAAGTATGCTACATCATCCATAAACCATGTGTCAACAATACTACTAACAAGTGCCTCCAACCATGTACCAAGTATGTACCAATCATGCATCAACTACACATCAACTATGACTCATCAAGATGTACCATCATCATCAACTATACCCCACATATATATGCCAACTCATTAACCACTTGTCTCAACCATGTACCCAATATGTACCTCAACCATGTACCAAATACATATACCAATATAACCATAAAAAATTCTCTAGCAATACATCACAATATCCATAAGAAAATACAATAAACCCTTATATCAAACCATGTTCCATAACCTCACTTTTATTTATCCTTAATGATGTATCATTCATAAGTCAATGATATACCAAGACCACTAACAAGTGTCTCTCACAATGCACCACAAGATATGCCAATAAATCAACCTAAGTGCACTAACAATATACTTCAATAAATTTGCCTCAAAACCATTTTACAACAATACCTAAACATCCAAGAGGGAATCCAACAGATTTACAAGGAAAAAAACCTCAACGGGATTCATATGTTCAACACTAAACATATGAAAACCATACCTTTTATCTTCTTGTGGCATTTTGTTTCTACGATTTTGTTGTCATGATTTTGTTGCTGCGAATTTGTTGCCATGATTTTTCTGCCGCGATTTTTCTGCCGCACTTTTTCTATCATCATTTTTCTACCACACTTTTTCTATCGCTATTTTCTTGCCGCATGTTTCCTGCCGCACTTTTATTTATAAATAATACCTGCCCGAATAACCTTTCAGAAAATAGACATTCAATGATATTCAATAGGTGCTAATGGGATTTCCTTTGTCTCTTATTTATACTTCCATGTAGCTTCCTCAAGTGGTTACCTTCTAACCAACTTAACCCACTTTCCTTCTTTTAGGGCTAACCCACTTCTAACCACTTGTCCACTTCTAGCTCACTTTGCTACACTTAACTTGACCACTTTACCACAAATAGTAAGTTCTCCACTTTTAGTTCCAAATAAACTTATTATTTAATCAATTTCTTTTGCAACCACCTTGACTTATCCATAAATAGTAAACTCACCACTTCTTGTTGCAACCACTTTATATTTAAATAATTTCTCTTTGCAACCACTTTGACTACTTTATTATTTAAATAATTTATCTTTACTCACAACTTCTTGTTGCAACTAAATTTTCTATAATTATTCAATTCATAACTTATTTTCCCTTAACTAACTTCTTGTTGCAACCACTTTCTTATTTAATTTGTTTCTTGGTTAACCACTCTAACTATTCAATCTTCTTATCGCAACTACTTTACCATAATTACCAAACTCAAAACTTCTTGTTGCAAGGAATTTGTTTTTAATTATTTTTTTAATGCAACAACTATACCCATGATTAACTTCTAGTTTCACCCACTTTGACTAGTCAACTTCTTCTAGGCGTTTCTAGAATCATTTGACTTCTTTGATCTTCTAGGGGCTTCTAGATAACTTGTGAGGGTTCTTCGAACGTCACAAGGACATAACTCTCTAACCGTGAAGAGTTATGTGACATTCCATATATCACCAGAAATGGCATGACATGTACTATCCATCTAGAATAGTCTTACCTACATATACAGTGATATTCATTACATTATTCCTCAACCAAACTTGGTTTCCTTAACCATACCTCTAGAGCTACCAGACATACTCAAGGGTTGATATCAATCTCTAAGAGTTGACATCAATCTACAATATCACTCTCCAAAGGTTGACATCATTAACAACCAACAATCCAAACCAATTGTCCATCAATATTAACCAACTATATGACAGTACTGCAGTCCTACATTGTATCCAGGTGGATATTGGTGGCTATCCACCTATTCCAACTGCTTTATTTTGAAAGTTTTCATTTCAGTACATCTTTTTGTACTTCCATGGCCGTTTTTGGGCTCTAAACAATGTTTTTTTTTTTTTTTTGTCTTGCAATAGTCAAACTATAGATAGAGTCTAAGTTTGGTGGAATAATGTGTAGTTATCCAAAATACCTTTCCAATGGGCTATCACACTCCTAAAATGGAGGTCGTATGAAAAATTTACGACCCCAAGAAGTTGAAGTACCAACTTACCCATCAAGGCCCACATAACTTTTGGTGTTTCATTTCCTAGGGTAAGGTTTTTGGATGTCTAGGGTTTTAGAATTTATGAGTAATGTTAAAAATGCCTTTGGAGTCTCATTGTAATCATTATGCTCAAACGAATGCATGTAGTAGCCACATCTCTTCTCAAAGATAGCTACCACCATTCGAGCAAGTTGTTTTCAGTTATGTAGTTTTATAGTTTCAGCCTATTTTGTTTATTCAATAGAAGTTATTGTTCACTAGATATATGTTGTTGTTCTATGTATCTCTATGTTATTGTATTCAATATGTTATTCATTTCGTTCCACTCATAAATCCAGATCAGTGGTATCAGAGAGGTCTACTCTTCATTTGTTTTTCTTTGTGTAGTCCCCAACAAGATCTGGGTACGAGAAGTTGGGACTCGAACCGATCAATCCTTTCCAAGATCGGTCGCATTGAGACTAACAAAAAATCATGGGGGATGAGAAGAAAGATGATGGATTAGGAGATACTTTTAAATTGTTTCTCAAGGAATCCCTTGCGCTACAAAGGAACAAAATGAAGGAAAACTTTGCATAGATCCTTCGATGACTACCCACAGGAGATAGATCTTCATCAAGCGGCCACACAACCCTCTTCAAGGTACAAGTGAATTTTTATTTTACATTATTTGAAGGACTAATAGATGTGGATGTTGTAGATAAATGGTTGAATTTTCTCGAAGGGTATTTTTCGGTTCACAAATTTTCTGATAGGGAAAAGATTAATTTTTCACTCCTCAAGGTCGTCCCCCATGTTAAGGAATGATGGGATACATACTATGAGAAAAGGGCCAAATAGGAATATGAAATATTTTTAGTCTCCCCCACATGGGATTCCTTCATGGATTCCATTAAAGAACAATACTACCATGTTGGAAGCTACGAGGACCAATACACAAGATGGACCACGCTATGTCAGGAAAGGGACTAGACAATACCAGATTTCACCAATATTTTCCATACGCTACGGACCAAATTGGGTATCAAAGACTTTGAACAACATCTGGTGCTCAAATACTGTGACTATCTCCATAACTACATTCAAATAGAAATTCATTTTATGGACATTGCATCATTAGGTGTAGCTTATAGATATGTTTTCAAGATTGAGAAAACATTTTAGCAAAAGAGGCAAGAGTTTGGATCTACAAACTCCTCACATCTGAAGCAATGAAAATGTGGCCCCAACCTACAAAAAAAGGGACAGAGCAAAGATGGCAACTCTCGGGACAACAAGTCCAAGTTGCAACCCAAGAAGGGTAATGAGAAGTCAAAGGACACGGGAAAGTGGTGTGAATAGCATAAAATCCCTTAGCACAACACTGAATAATGTTGCTCCAAGAAGTCACTAGTGGTCAAGATGAAATATTCTGAGTCAGATGATTATCAATGTCGAACCTAATGCCACTAGCACTACCACCAAATTCCATCCAAGCGAACAAGAAGAACCATAGGAAGGCAAACGCCTCTTTCACTCACAGATATGGGTAAAGGGCGCTCTACTGATGACACTGCACCTGCATCCCTACACCATTGACTGGCCTCTCCAAGGAATATATATCCACATCATCCAAGAGTGTCATCTTCCCTACGACATCAAGCCCTTCAAAGATGAGATATCGTGTGATATTTCTCCCCTTGAAGTTTGTGATGTTATTTTAGGCGAGCTATATTTGTGGAAGTGACATGTTGTGTATGATTCTAAACCCCGTAGTGTTATTATTAATTTGGACAGAAAAATTTACAGGATACCAAAGGTAGCACCACCTACTACTATTTCTTTAATCTATGTTAAGAAATGCAGTAAGGTAATTTTAGAGACCGGGAAGTTCATCTTCTTTGTGATCTGTGATCGTAGTGAGTAGAAGGTCACCACCACATCTGTGACCTATACACAAAGCCTCTCTTTACAGCATAAGCAAGTGGACATGATCCTGGAAGAGTACATAAACATCTTTTCCTCACCCACCAGGGTATTGATGCACTACCAAGTCAAGCATCCAATTGATCTCACCCCCAGTGGACCTCTGCCTAATGGACCAATTATCATCACTCATTGATGGAAAATAATGAAATCAAGTGTAAGATCCAAGATCTTCTTCAAAAGGGGCACATACGACCTAACTCCTCCCCTTGTGGAAGACCGATTGCACTAGTGCAGAAGAAATATGGGACATGGAGGCTCTTCATTGATTAGAGAGAATTAAACAAAATCACACTCATGAATCGATACCAAATTTCCCGAATTGATGACCTTCTTGACCAACTCAAGCGGGGGAATTTCTTCAGCAAGATTGACCTAAATCCTGGCTACCACCAGGTTCCCATCCAACCGACTGATGTATGGAAGAAAACATTCAAATATAAAGAAGGTCTCTTCAAATGATTGGTCATGCCCTTTGGATTAATAAAATCACCAATAACTTTCACAAGGTTTATGGATGATTTATTGAGACCCTTCACCAACTCTTTTGTGGTGGTATATCTGGATGACATCCTCATCTTCAACAGAACTTGGGAGGATCACATGCAGCATATCTAGTAAGTTTTGAGCACTCTGCGGTAGCACAAGCTATATGTCAACTTGGAAAAATGCTCCTTTAGAATGGATAGGGTCCAATACTTGGGATAAATTGTTGATGAACATGGGGTACATGTGGATCCAGCTAAGACCCAAGTCATTCATGAAGTTGGCCAACCCCGACCACACTAACCGAGCTTTAAAGCTTCTTGGTTCATGTTGGGATTATCCTATATTGCATGGGCCCTCAGCCAAGTGACCAAGGGCGATGGAAAGGAAAATTTCACATGGGGGAAGGAAAAAAAAATGAGCATTTGATGGTTTGAAGCATCGTTTGTGCTTAGCTCCAGTACTCTCCTTACGCGATTTTCAACAATCGTTTGAGATTGAGATTGATGCCTCCGACTATGTTGTAGGCATAGTTCTCACTCAACATGGTCATCTATTAGCATACCATAGTGAGACACTCTCATATATTGTCTAGAAATACCCCACCTATGACAAGGAAATGTATTCCATTATGCAAGCCTGTCGTCAATGGAAAAATTACATTCTAGGAAAGGACACAATCATCCACATTGATCACAATTCTATGAAGTTCATACAGACACAAGGGAAGTTGGAGAATGATTTCCATCAAAAGTGGTCCACATTCCTACAACAATTCCATCTCAACATCAAGTATAAGACATGGAGCACAAATCGTGTTGTTGACTGCCACATTCGACCTCTCGTTGCTACACTCACCACCAAGATCCATTCATGTGGGCATGAGGCATCTAAATGGCCCCAACTTTATAAATGTGACACTGAATTCATCACCACCTATTATCTCTTGGGTACAGGAACAAATGTCACCAATTTTCACATTTAGAATGGAATGTTATGTTGGATTACTAAGAGGGGGGTGAATCGGTAATAGAGAAATTTAATCATTTTTCACCATAAAATGAAAGTATTATATCAATGTATCATTATCATCCAATAGTTGCAGAGTAAATAAACAATGAACAAATGAGCAATCACACACATACATAGTACACCAATTTTTTACGTGGAAACCCAAAGCGGGAGAAAACCACAGAATGATTTTTCTTATATGTCTTTAAGAATTACATTCGTTAGAAGCACCAATTTCCTTCATTTTCCAAGTGCAACTAGAAGGATGCTCCAACCACCTAGTTTCTTAGGCTACAACCTAAGGGAAACTCCAACTCCCCAATTCTATGGCTAAAACTAGAAGGAGGCTACAACCCCTTATGTTCTCCGGCTACAACCAGAAGGTGGCTACAACCACCTGTCCTTGCCCCATCCAACCGCCCTGAGGTATAATTAGAATTATGGAACCACTTTCACACTATCACTATGAGATATACTGATGTAAAAATGTACCAATCAACCTGTACCAATAACTTGAACCATGCATCAACCTCTACCTCAAACTGTAATCAACCTGTACCATAAACAAGTTCATCAACCATGCAACAACCTATACCAAACAACCTGTAGTCAACCCGTACCATAAACAAGTGCATCAAACATGCACCAAACCTGTACAAATAACATGTCACAACAACCTATCCAAACAACCTATCACAACAACCTATCTAATCAATATTATCAACCAAATCAGATCTACTCACCAAGATCAATCACCAAGACAACTCTCAAAGATGTGCATCAACCAAGCATAACACAACAACTCATAATCATCCCCAAGATCAATATGTGCTTCTAATAATATGCCAATACAAGTATGTTACATCATCCATAAACCATGTGTCAACAATAATACTAACAAGTGCCTCCAACCATGTACCAGGTATGTACCAATCATGTATCAACTACTCATCAACTATGACTCATAAATATGTACCAACATCATCAACTAGACACCTCACGTATGTGCCAACTCATCAACTAATTTTCTCAACCATGTACCCAACATGTACCTCAACCCAAATCCCTCATCAATTTCATCATCCAAATATGATTTGTAACTCTGTAATAGACCTGGTGTATATGATCATATACCTGCAAACCTTCCTTAACTTTAACAACAGGAGACTAGCATTTTCATCAAACTTTACTTTAGTCTAACATGGCTAGTTTTGGATTAGTCAACAACCCTAACTTGAGATAATCATAACTATGTACCTACAATCAATAAATATCTGAAAATATTAAACAATGTTCTTCACTGTGTTTTATGTAATTCCTCCAGGTGTCACTACTTGGAACCTCTCAGAAAAGGAGTTATAGAAAAAATGACATACCTTGTTGAATTATGGCTTATTCTAGAGAGCGTGCCCCTCACAAAATATTTGTTGTATGGATCTAAAAATTTTACACATAATACTACAGACTGTGCTCTAACCAAAAAATTTGGTCTTACTAAATTTGCATCTGTTATGAAGAAGTTATGACGTTTTTACCCGAAACACATGTTTTAGACTAGTTTCAGGACTAGCCACAAACCATATTTTCCACAGAGTGTAACTCCAAAAATACAATGACCCAAAAGATGAAATTCATACCAAAGCTACTTGGATATGTTTCTTCAATGGCCTCCCAATTTCATGGTCTAGATCATTCTAGAAAAAACAATTATTGCGAAAATGGTGAGATGACCTGTAAATAACATACCTTAGAAAGAATCATCAAAAGAATTTATCCTCCCTTGAATTTCGGCCTTCTTTACTTCACCTTCCCTCTGAAATTCATCTTAGATATCCTACCTCAGTCACCTGTAGATATTCAATATTCTCAAGTGTAATTAAAATGAGAGAGCATTGTCTCTTATTTATACTTGCATGTAGCTTCCTGAAGGGGTTGCCTTTTAACCATCTTAACCCATTTTCCTTATTTTAGGGCTAACCCACTTCTAACCACTTTCCATAATTAGAAAGTTCTCCATTTTCTTTATTATTTAAATAATCCCCCTTGACTTTCTCACTTCACTTTATTATTTAAATAATCCTCCTTGACTTTGTCACTTCACTTTATTATTTAAATAATCCTCTTTGAATTTGTCACTTCACTTTATTATTTAAATAATACTTTTTGACTTTGTCATTTATTATTTAAATAATACTTTTGACTTTGTCACTTCACTTTTATTATTTAAATAATTTATGCTTTGCAAGCACTTTGACTTCTTTGACCTTTTGGGGCTTCAAGCCAACATATGAGGGTCCTCCAAATTCGTAAGGCCATAACTCTCAAACCGTGAGGAGTTATGTGACGTTCCACATACCACCAAAAATGGAATGACATGTAATATCCATCTAGAATAGTCTTACCTAGAAATATATCAAAACTCATACCATTATACATCAAACAAACTTGGGTCCATTACCCAAACCTTTGTGCTACCGGATTTCGCTACTGGACTTTCTCTAGGGGTTGACATCAATCTACAATATCACTCTCCAATGGTTGGCATCAATGAAAACCAACAATCCATACCAACTGTCGATCAACCTAAGCCAACTGTCAGACAATCTCCCCCTTTGGCATTGATGGAAACACCAACATTGATAGCAACACTTAGTCATGATAACATTCATGCTTATACTCCTCATCAATGTTTCTATCTCTCCCCCTTTGAAATCAATGGTAAAGGGTATCTCCCTTTGGGGCTTCTCCCATTGATTGAAATCTCCTTGGGCTACTCCCCCTGTCTACATGCCTTTGTGCTCTCTCTCCAATTATTTCTATCATGGATCTAATAAATCTATCCCACTTTCTTATCAATGACAAAGGTATCTTTCCATCTGGGGTTGCTCCCCCTGACTGATCTCTTCCTGAAACAGATCTCCCAACATGAACTGTCCTCTTTATGGTTCTTCCTCATGTAAATCTAAGAAATATAAGATAAGCATTCAAAATCATTCATTTTTCAGTAGAAATTACTCTAAGTCTCTGGCAAAGATACTCAAAGGCTTCCCGTGGAAGCGGTTTTGTAAAGATGTCTTCCACTTGTTCTTCTGTGCCCACATATTCAAATCTGATGTTCTTTTATGCAAATTGTTCTCGTAGAAAGTGATACTTGATTGGAATGTGCTTCATTTTGTTAAGCCCTAATATTGGCTCATTACCCATTAATTGGGGCATATACATTAGTAATGTTATTTTATTTATGTTGGCTTTGTTCCATTAGTTGTAATTATACCTCCTAGTCTCCTATATATACCAAGGAGACATTTTCATTTGGAATCATCTTGGAATTGTACATTTATGTAGGCATAAGGAGGATGCCTCCTCGAATAGGCTTATTACATGAATTTATCTCTTTCTCAAGGCGTTGAGTACATATTCTGAGGTTTTTCTATGCTATATTGATATTTGGTTCTTAACATATGGTATCATAGCTCAAGGTCTTAGGGTTTCACTGCTACATCTGAGACACCTTGGAATTTTCACTATAACTTATTTTCTACAACGTTTCAGAACGAGCGGCATGGAGGATATTTAGTAGACAAATCAAGGTACGTTGGGTTAAAATTTCATCTCCTGAGGCCTTATAATTCCGGAGATACAGTCTGTGCAAGATAGGATTTTGGAATCATCCTGAACTGATCCATTGCAGAATTTTCTCTATAAAATTTTTTATGTAATGTGTCAGACCCTGAACTCTAGAGGATATTCATAGAAATTAGTAAGGTATATGTGGTGATAATTTCAGCTTCTGTTTCGTCTTACATTTGTAGATATATCCTGTGGAAGATAGGGTATCTGATTAGTGCTATTGACTAGTCTCAAGAAGGTGTTCCAGGTAAAACAATTATAACTTCTTCCTAGAGTATCCAAATTGAGTGAGACTGGTTTCATTAGATATTGTACAGTCTGTAGTATTTCTAGTATGAGTTTCATAATTTTATATCAATTATTTTGTGCGAGGCGTGCTATACAAGTGGCATCTCCCGGAAAGGCCAAAAATCAGCAAGTTGTGGAGAAGTTACCGTAAATTCCACTTGGGACATCCAATTTTGATCAGACCTATGGCATTGCAGATATTAAATATCAGAGAACTACACACAATAAATTTTCATACCCAGAAGGGCCGAAAATTTGGAGATACAGCAGAAGAAATATTGTCTAGCTGAACCACCTCAAAATCAAGGTTCAAAAGTGATACTTGGCCAACATGCCACCCAAAAAGGGGACTTCTACACAAAATAATCCTCCAGATAATCCTACATGGACTCTTGATGAAGGTGAGGAAATGCGTAGGGACATAAATTATTTACAAAAGAAGACAGTAACAAAATATGAACTACAAGAGATGATGGAGGGTTTAAAAGGGGAGATCATGGAAGGATTGAAAATTTTCATAATAGAGAGGACACCTGAAAGTGAAAATGTATCCCATGAAATTCATGATGAGGACACAAGGAAGGTGAATCAATAATGGAGAAATTCCAACTTTGGGTTGAAGACCAACCATGTTCCTAATATCAATATGAGGAAGTTTGATGGCAAGGACCCAATCACATGGATACTTCATATGGAGCAATTCTTTGATCTACATAATGTGCCACATACAGAAAAGGTACAAATTTCTTCTTTATATTTAGAACTCAATCAATTTGTATGGTATCAATGACTTTGTTCTTGCAAATCACTCGTCACTTGGATAATTTTCATGGAAGAAATGATAACACACTATGAGGATACAAGGAACAATACCTTCTTTAGCCAATTGATAAATCTCAAGCAAAATGGTTTAGTTACAGAGCACATTGAGAACTTCCAAAGATTGAATATAAAGGTAACAAATATTCCAGATGAGCACTTGATTGATGTATTCATAGAAACTTTAAAGGATAAAATTCAACATGAGGTTCACCTTTGGGAACCCAAATCATTGGAGAATGCATTTAAGGTGGCAAGACATGTTGAAAGTAAAAATATGGCTATGG
>SNQJ01S0058497.1:63347-79411 GCA_010110895.2 Picea sitchensis
GTGACGGAGTGTGTTGTTAAGCCACTCCGTGATGTTAAAGTCATCGGTTCGAAACCTGCGGGGACAAAAAATCCAACCATGTTAAGGGTTGGTGTGGCTCAGGCCGGGTGCGATCCCCGGGTGATTTTGACGGCTTAGATGCCTCTGAGTCGCGGTTTCTCAAGCCACAGGTTAATCGCGTATCCAACAGGTTCCGCACAAATTAACAAACAAACAAACAAAAATGATAGGATTTTGACGTTGATAAGTTACACATTGTATCTATTACGACAATAAAATTATGCTAATACAACACTAAAAAATAAGCACAATGCATACATGACACTAACACAACACTCGAGCAATGTAATAAGAAATGCTAATATCAGGATAATATGACACAACATTGGACAATAATGATGCATATTAAGTGGTAACACAATGTAAAAGTGATATGAAATGATGCTAGTGAGATGTAAATATGGCTCAAAATGACTAAAAATTTATATTTTCCAACTCTATAATAACCCTGATTTGACTCAGTTATGAGGCCCACTACAAAAATTTTGAATGCATGATGATACCAAGATGGTGCAATGCATATGCTTCCAACACAAATGCAATGCAAACATGACACCTTATGTGATTTGTTCAATAACAGATGATGACAAAAGCATGACTCTTTATGTGTTTTGTGCAATAATAGTTGACACATGACACTATACATTGTATGTTAACAAATATTATGTACAATTGACACAAATGTGACATAAATAGTGACACATACCTTAGCATTGTGTTTTGCATCGTCCAAACTAGAAATTTTTCCCTGGAAATTTGCATTTAGAGATTATGCTAATTATGACACTACAACCGTATAATGTAGTATTGTTGTAAATATTTCACATGGTTCCTATCTAAACATGTCCTACAATATTAAAAAATATCATATAATTTCCCTTGAGCACGGTAATTGAAGATACATTTGTCTCAAGAGATGCAACAAGGGAAAAGCACATTATCCATGTAGTACCTCTAAGATAGCCAATAAGATTTGTAAGTGTTTTAATGCCATTGTTAATGTCAGTGTTTTCATCTCAAGTTGGTGGTTGGGGATTAGGGTTGAGAAATTCTTCAATTTGTGGTGGTGGATTTTGGTTTTGATCATGTATATGCTCCATGTCAATATAATTTATATGGCGCAATTGAACAAGAATAGAACATTTTTATTTACTTTCTAAATTCATCGCATTTAATAAGTGTAGACATAATAGTTAGATAAAAAAACCTACCTTGTATTCGAAAGAATGAGAGAGAAAATATCTCTAAGATTGTTAAAAGCAATGAATGACAACAATGCCAACCTTCCTTATCCTCATCACAATCAGATCCACTACTCTAATGCTCCAAAGTGCTCCTCATCGCCTTCATAATGCATTGTGCGATGTTGAAACAACATAAAAGCCACAACCCTTTTTAAAATTGATACACATAATAACTAATGCATGCCTCTGAATGCACACACATTAGTAATGTGTGCATTCTTAAGACATGCATGTGTTCCTTTAAATCTTAATATACACATATTTTTAAGTTGTGATTACCACTTTTATCCCTCAAAACCCATATAAATATATTTACAAGGTTCCAACTGCCCAACATGTCACTTTAAATTTTCCATTTATTATTTCCGTTTATTATTGTTCTAATGTTCCTAATAAGTATTGATATTGATGTTATCCTAGCATTTGCATACTAAAGGTTTTGGAAAACTTAGGTCGTATCCCGAAGGGTCAGCTATCACAAAAAAATTACGAATTCTCTAATTAGGACCACGATGGCCCAATTCGAATACTCATCTCTTTGATGTGTCCGGACCATGATGCCCAAATCAAATTTCTTTAGCTTTTACTTACCACGTGATTATGATGCCCATTTCAGAATATTAAATTTCGTGTGAAGATGCCCGAAATCAAATTTCATTCACTTTTACGTACCATGAAAATATGTGTCGAGGAATACTTTTATTTGATTTGATGGGAAAATCAAGCTAATCACATGGTCTAGTTTAGTGTGAACATATGCTCTTCCCCATAAAGAAATCCTTCACTGTAATACGAAAGTCTATGGAAATGCTTGTCGTTATAATTTCATGTTAAGGAACGCGATGCCCAATGCACAATATTTTGAATTTTCTTTGGAGATGCCACAAAGTACTCCTTTCACTTCGAAATATGTGTTAAGAAATCCTTTCATTTGATTGGAAAATCAAGCGAATCGCATGTGTGGGGTTGGCCTTAAAAATTATTCTTTTCTATTTAGTGGTATTTTTTTTTTGTAATTATTCTTTTGTATGTAGTGTCACAGTCCTATTGGATGCCAGAATGGATCAATGATCATTCGTCTCTTGAGAGTGTGTGGCACCATGACTATTCTTACTTGGTTCTCAGAATGGATCAACGATCGTTCGTCTCTTGAGAGTGTGTGCGCGCTCAGTGGGTGTTGTGGGAGACCCTTACATCCTCCCCCACTCCAAGTTGTTTCCATCCCTGGAAACATCCGTCGACTTCCATGGCATCTTTCCCATCTTCGGATCTCGTTACTTCCCAACAACCATTGCTTCCTCAACCGTTGTCGTCAAGGAAACCTTCCTCGGAAGTTCTTCTAAGTGTGCCTAAGTGTTGGATACTCTTGACTCATGATGGCTTCAATACTTCAACTCTATCATTTGCATTTCCTATGCATTGGATCCTCTGAAGTTTCGAACCAGTTGGGTGATCAATCCAACTTTCATGTTCGTCACTAGAGAATGCACATCCCCATACCCAACAAACTCTTTTTTCGTTTGCCTCACTGTCAATTTTTCCAACCCTTCTTGGTCCTATTGAGTTACCCACTGCAATTCTCAACATGTTCGTCTTACTTGGTTGAATCCTTTCGATTCTAGACAACGTCCTGCCCATTGTCTCAATTTTGCAAGTTTCCTCCACAACTCATCTCATCATTCCGCAAGTTCCATACTTGAGTCTTTCGATGACACCCTTGCTAGGCATCACCATACATGCTACTTGTTCCTAGCAGCATGTTTATGTCTTTGTTTTAACAGGCATAATGTACCCAATAGCCGCCACCAAGGCTATTGGCATACATCGTGTCTAACTTGTGCTCAATGCGCAAGTATCGCATGACCAAATGAACTTCCTTCGGTGTGCATCCCAACTCCTCAAGTCGTTTTGCAGTGAGTTGGAAGTCGTATATCCCCATGGTCTTCCTACAAAAGTTCACAATTGTTGTTGGATGCCGGTCTTCATATCCTACCTCTTTCAAATCAATCTCCAAATCCGATTGAGTGAGTACCTCCATGCGCTCTCTTAACTCAACCCTTGAAGTTTCTATGGTGGGTAAGTTCACTATCCGATCCTCCACAACATCCATACTATGTTATTCATGATTATCCACTTGGTGACCTTCTTCCTGCTCCATGGCAAGTTACGAGTCCAAATTTCCTTTACACTCGCGTTCATGGTCTTACAGGTTCCTCAATCGACCAACCTTTCCCACGGTTGTCTTCATCGAAGTCTTCGTCATTGTTTGTTGTTTTCCTTCTTTCCCCAAACTACTCAGAGATACTATGGTATGGATGACTTCCATCTGTTGTGTCACGTTGCAAGGTTTGTCGATTCTCCCATTGAATCCTTCTATCAACTTGATCATAGAGATCCTAGGTGTCCTCTCGATCTTCCTTTTCATCGTCAAGGGTACGCTTGGTGTTTTAGCCTCTTCTAGGAATACTAAGTTGTTTTTGTGAATGAGGGGAGAAGCTTTGGAAAGCATGGGGAAGTCCAAGCCTCAGATCATCACATGATCTTCCAATGGAGCCAACAACAGACCCATATTGCCAAACCACTCTCCCACTCTCAATGGTGTTGAAGGAACAATCCTCGTCACCGACATTGTTTCTGACTTCAACACTTTACACGTTCCAATGAAAGTCTCAGGTTTGCGATGAAGATACTTTGCAACTCGCTCACTCAAAAAAATGTGTGTCGCACCAATGTCAACCAATGTTGCCATCTTCAACCCACTTACTGTTGTGTTCAGAAAGAAAATTCATTCACTAGCTTCGCTTTGTGTGAACTTTATGTGACCTCTTGTATTAAACTCTTGCATGCATTCCACCAACATTTCCATGACTTCGTTCATTTCTTCCATTGGTTTCTGCACTTGAACCATTTCTTCCAAGGGTTCTTACTCTTCCATTGTCGGTGTGAGCCGAGCCTCCTCCTCGACCAATATAGCCAACTTCCCTCGCATAGGAGAGTTCCTCATAAAATGGTTTTGTGAACAAAGGTAACATTCAATCAACTTCCCTTTCCTCACAATTGGTTTGGTTGATTCTTCGTTGTCGCACTGCCTTCATGTTGGATTCTCTCCTCCTTGAGTTGTCCCAATGCATCGGATCGCAAAGTATCATTCCTCCCTACCAATGCCTTCACTATGCTAATATTCGACCCTATATGTGTGTCATATTCATCCATCCTCTCCAAATCCTCTTAGTGTCTCTCGAATCGTTGGGTTACATTGTCCCTCTTGACCTTTCAAGCTTCGTTATTTGCACAATCCATTTTGTTGCTTGACCCTCGTTACTTGGTATATTCAGGAGTTATGTGCAACTCCTTTGCACTATCCCAAGTATGTAATATTTTTGGTCACCTACACATCCAAGTTCTCCAAACTTCACCCTTGGACTGTATACGCACCTATGATGAAACAACTTGCCTTGGTGTATCGATCACCAAGGTCTGCACCCAAGTGACTCTATGTTCAACTTTTCATTTGCTTCTTGGATTGGGTATGTGATAGTCCTGTGACAATCTTGTGTTATTCCTTTCCCAAGTACTTTGTTTTTTCAATGAACTCTACGCTTGGACTGCTTAAGGAGAGCACCCAAGTCTTCTCACAAATTTTGGCCTCATTTGCAACTCGACCCGATCACAACCCAATGGGTCTATGCTCAAGTTATCTCTACAATGGGTCTTCCCGTCGAATCTTCACCAACATGTGCCCAGACTGCTTCACCAAACAAGTGAGCCCCTCCCCCACCATTGTTTCAACTACAATAGTGGTGAAGATTCAATTAGTCTCTGATACCCTCTGCCATGACCCTACAAGATGCCCAAATAGATCATTGATCGTTCTTCTCCTAAGAGCATGTGACACCATGACGATTCTCACTTGGTTGCTTGGCACACTGTTGGCAGCCAACAATTCTGTCGATTTTTATCACAATTAAAATCACCACAAAGAGATTATATCTTTCTATAGCTGCCACCTCCTTACATTTATAAATGCTTATGTTTTTACGCTTCGAGGCGATAATTGGGATAAACTTATCTTATGAGTTTTTTTTGTTTAAATTTTCATTTGTTTTAAAATTCATGACTGTAAGCATGAATTTAAATATAAAACTTGGATTGGGTAATGATTTTGTAGTTGTAGTTTCTACCTAATAAATTTCACTTTGAAGGCATCCATATGTTGCTAAGCTCCAAGTTTTATAAACTCATTGATTAATTCATTATCACAATTTTTATGTATTATGGGTATCATGACTTAATTGGTTCTATGGTTGATCATTGGTTTTAATTTGTGAAATGTATGAATGCACAAACATTGGATTAACATTCGATATGGGTTTCATGCTCCAAACAGTCATATCAACATTCATGTCGCTTGGTACAGGTTTGATGTACCCACGACTTTACCTCACCCTGTTGTCCTGTGCATTAATGAAACCATTCATTATTCGAATTGGCATTTGATATTGGTGGAGGGTTTGATATTCATTATGGGTAATGGTTCATAGTTATGCGAGCCCTCTGGTTTTTCGTTTTCCCAGGATCATTTTATCAAGATATGATAGTCTCCAAACTTCGTAGTTTTCAGGCCATTTTAGTTTGCACAAACCTCTCTCTGCTACTCGTTTATTGGAAGCCCAAGTCTCCTCCCTGTGATATCTTTTGTGTCCTTTTCACGGTGGCCATGGCCCCTGTGGTTCGAATTGAACTGAACGGATGTCAAGCTCTTCTTTCCCATGATGATGCCATTGATGATTTGAAGGCTCATGGTTGGGATATCTTCCTCAGGAAATTCGATGGTTACAACCTTGCATCCGCACAGGCCTTTGCACAGACATTTGATGGGCTTAGGGCCAAGGTCAGGGATGTGCAATTGGAGGTCACAGAAGACTCTGTCGCCCAAGGAACAGGACTTCTGCAAGCAAGTGAAAAGTGGTTTAAAAATGCCAAAATGGAGGATGTTCCATGGAACCTATTCATGGTCTCTTGCGAGTCTACCTGCTGTCCTAAAGGTATTCATATTAACCTCCTGAAAACTAGATGGCACAACCTTATTTTGATTTTGAAGCAATTTATAACATGCAAAGGCCGGTATGGTTTGGTCTTTCTATACCATATACGATTGCTCATGTTATTCATAGGGTTTGAGTTGAACATGTCGTTATACTTGTTAATGAGCCTATATAAAATGTCAAAATGCTATAAGTGACAGAGCATGAACTCTCTGTCGAGTCTTTTTCATCACGAGCTTATTAAAATCTTACTGCTATCACACCTATCACAAATCGAGGACAATTGGGAGAGTTTCCTGAGCCGAAATGGTTTTTCCCAGACCGACGATACAGTGAACCTGCCTTTAGATGTAAACCCTAGTTTTGATAGTCCCGTGACCGAAAGTCAGGGTTTTATTCACCTGATGGCTATGAAATTAATGAATCTGTGTCTATTTCTTTGAAAACCCCCATGGTTAAGAAATCACGATGTATATTCTCGTCCAGGAAATCGTTGGAACATGTAGTAGATGAATTAAAAGGAAAGTTTCCTCTGTTCTTGCAAATGAACCTAATCAAAATCATAATGATAAACTGACTGCAAAGAAACCTCGTCATGAATAAGAGGTCTGGTTGATTGATATCTATAATTTTAAGGAATCGAAAAAAGGATCATTTGAGCTCGATCTCTATGATCGAGGTCAATGATCACTGTTCAAATCATGAGATAAATGATTTCCTTGCTCAGGAAGATCCGGACAACCAATGTCTCGGGAACGAAACTACTGGTCAAGATGAACAGTATGAATTTGTCTCTAGATTACCTCTGTGTCTCAAAGGAAAAGAAAGTTTTGTTGGCATTAGCCGCGACTTGAAACAATCCACAGGGAAACAGGAGAAACCTGTTGCTAAATACATTCCACATCGGTCTTCTATAGCACGAATGCATTCTGACACTTGCTTAGATTGGATAAAATGCTATTACAGTGACATTCTATTGTTGTAGGCACAAGTAAAACGTTTGGCAGCTCACAATTATTTACTTGAACAAAGAAACCAAGAGTTGAAAGCATGTACAGAGTGAACAAATAAAAGACCCAAGAGATCCGGTAACAGAATCATAAAAAATATAACCAACTTCAAAGCCATCATAAATTCAGAACTGTCTGATCCTTGATTTGCTAATTTATAATGGTAAAAATGATTTTGTTTGATTTTATTTTCATTCTGTTATGAAAAATCAAAATAGGAAGATTTAATTTTGATTTCCTTTGTTAATAATAAGACTAGCTACAAAATCTATGATTTTGTAGCCAGTCTATTTCTGAATATTAGTTAGCATTATTTTCTGAATATCAAATTTGTTTTCTATCTACAAGAAATTTATGATTATGATGTTGATTACATGGAAAAGACATATTGGATCATATGTTCTATTAATCAGTAGTTTCTTTCTTTTATGTTGAAAAAATGTTGTTATTATTTTTACAAACCAACTCATACAGGGGTGGTTTCTAGTTTCACTAGTTTTGTAATACTATCTATTTTTTGGGGATTACACTCTATCTTGCAAGATAAGAGTATGTGAATCCTAAGCTAGTTTAAATATTGGTCACTCTTAGTAGTGAGGACATATTTGACTGGGATACATTATGGACATATGATTTTGAAAACTGATATGGAGAAGTTGTTCATCAGTTGGCTTTAGACCCGTGTGATGCTTTACTCATTATGTTTTTTGCCTCCATCTTATGAAATGCTATTACGTTTGATGAAACTTTAGTCTGGTTATCGTATGGTATTTCATATTATTAAGTACTTTAATTATGTCTGTAATTTGTTGTTCCTTATTACATCTGTGATCAATCTTCCATTTAATTATTCTTGATTTATGCTAGATATTGAATGATGGATTACATGAATGATTTGTATTGATTTTCCTCTATTTATAAGTGTTCATTATTATAAGATTACCATATCTCTATATTTATCATTCTGTTGTTATATTCTTGCTCCAATGCATCTTTGAGTTTGTTATGGGAACATTAACTCTGTTATGTTACAAGTTTCCCTCATACACAGGACAATTAGGAGCTTGAATTGCACAGGGAGATAAATTCAATTTAGTCGATTAGTTATAGGTTAGTTTACTTGTTATTTAGTTAAGTTATTTATTAATAAAATCAGAACAACCTGAATTAGATTTGACTGTTTGTCAATTCTTATTTCAATTATATTTTTTTAGCATTCATTAGTTTTAGACTTTTAAATATTCAACAGAAAAAAATAAAAATGTATGTGCTTTCTTTATCTCTTTTATAAACACTTTCAAAAACATCCATTTCACAAGATATCCAATAAATCTTGTAAATTGTATATATATTGTTTATAATCATATGCACATATTCATGTTTCTATTTCAACACTTGTAAATTATTAAACTTATATTCGTAGTATCGTAGCTTTATAGATTAGTTTCATTTCTTTTATTATTTTTTAGGACTTTAGTTGGCCAACGGAGCCATTAAACCCGTCAGGACATTTCATTCCAAATGGCTTGGGTTATTTAGACAACCCCGGTCCGGTTTTGACCTTCCAGTTGAAGACGTGTCAATTACGCTCGTCAACAAATGGAGCTAGAAGGAGGGCCTGAAAGAAATTGATGGCACATGGAGGTCGTAAGACTCCCCCACACACTCACACTCCTGTCCTAACTCATAGTCGCTCTGGTACGAATGCTACACTAGAAATAAAAACTACCTGAAACGATAACCCTGATATTCTTGTCGAACCAGTGACACCACTCCCTCAAGGGATTGATGTCCAAGAAATTGTCTTCCAGTCACTCATAAGAACGCATAGTGCCTTATCCCATATTAGACAGCCTGGTATGAAACTCAATCAACCCCTTAACTTTACAAACCTTCAAGAGCAACTTCAAGGCACTAGTCTTCCTGAAAACCCTTTAGGTGGAAATACTACCAATCCCACTGAAACACTCATCCCTGGAGCTGGAGGATATGGTATTCCACTGCCTCCACCTGGTTCTTCTCCATCCTCTTCAGGAGGAGAGTCTTCAGACGAAGGCAGTTCTTCATCAGAAACCATCTCATCCTTCGACACCATCAACTCCCATGGAAAATCAAAACAATCATGCTAGACCTTGGCTCGATCAAGATGTCGTGGTTGTACCTGGACCCCAACGCCCATTACCTAAACATCCAGAGAAATGGCAGCCCAAATTTGATCCAGATTCAAAGCAATCCCCTTAGGATCACATCATGAAATTTATGTTGGCCATTAGATTCTACAGTGTTGAACATGAAGATGTAGTATACAGATTATTTCCTTATACTTTTGAGGGAAATGTCTCCACATGGTATTTCTCTCAACAACCCCAGACCATCGTCTCTTGGGACAAGTTCGAAACTTGTTTTCTAGAAAAAATTGGAGATGATAAATCCCCAAAAGTCTTGGTTATGGAACTCTCTAGCTTAAAAATGAACCCTAAAGAAAAAGTGAAGGAATTTAACCAAAGGATTTTGACGTTAAAGAACAAAATCCATGTAGATTTGATGCTCATAGAAAGTTTAATTGTTGCATATTATGCTAAGGCCCTACACAATAACATAGCAATATGGGTTAAAAGGTCCAAGAATAACACTTTGTTAGAAGCCTTTGAGGAGGCAAGACAAATTGAGAAATATATTGTTAGTTTAAAAGATAATATTAGTAATGAAACTGAAACAGCTTCATCTTCTAAAAAGAAAATTGAAATTCTTACTAGGCCTCCTCAAACAAAAAAATCAAGAAACTTTAGACATGGAGAGCTTGCAAAAAGCTTTCCAGAAACTGTCCAATCAGGTCATTGACTTGAAAAGATCAGTCGGGGAGGCATCCACAAGAAAGGAAGTTTCAAACATCCTTTTAGAAAGCCTTTTCCTCCAAACCGACAAAACCTGACCACAGAAGGTCTAAATTTCGAAAGTTTACAATATGCTTTGCAAACGATTTTAGAAGCACATGACAATTCGGGTTATGTTCCTCCTGAAAATTTTGATGATACAGTTGAGGAATAAGTAACAGAAGAGGAGGACTCATCTCTTCCTACTTTTGGTCACTTGTCGGACAGTATCTTCCAAGCAAATTTTGAAATTGTCCACCCCTACAACACAAGAACCAAAACGCAGAACAAACCCCCTCCCGAAGTAAGTAGAAATGTGTTTCCAAAACAGTCAAAGAAAACTGAAATTAAACAAATCCTAGAAGCCCCAGTTTTAGAGTATGATTTAATTGAAGATCTAGAAAAATTGAGGGCTAATATTTATGTTTTTGAACTACTGAAATTTCCTCTTATTTTGCAGAAAATGCTTCAAAGCATCGCCGAAAACAGTAAAAAGAACAATCTCAGTAGCAAAAAATAGCAGAAATCGATTTAAACGCAGCTAAGAATGTCCCAACTAAAAATACATATGAACCTTAAGACAAAAGAGACTTAGCAGAAAACACTATAGCAAATGTAGATAAAACTGTTTCAGGGATAGCATTAAAAAATCAACAGAATTCTGTTGTTTCCACACGAAAAAATGTCCCTCCTTTTTTATTGACTTTTGAGATTTTTAATAGGAATGCACATAATTGTATGTTTGACTTTAGTACATCATCAAATGTGATGCCTCTGCTTGTATGTCAGAAAATTAATGCAAAAGTAAAACCTTCTGATCTTAAAATCATTCAGCTAGATCGAATGAATGTTAAAGTAACCGGTGAGCTTAAGAATGTGTTGATTAGACTATCATACAATCCTAAATTTCATCAAGTAATTGATATAATCGTTGTTGATATTACTGAATTTTATGGTTTATTTTTAAGCAGAGACTGGTCAGAACAATTACACAGTTATTTTTCTACAGACTAGTCTAACTTGTGGCTGCCTGAAATGGACAGCCCAATAAAATCAGGATAAATAGTCAACGTTATCTTAAGCATACCGTGACAAACCTGAACAATCCAAATGAGCCTTTCGTTACATCCACAAATTCATTTGAAACACAGGGAATGCCCACCTTCTTTGGTAATTTCATGATCGAAATCTCTTCGATCACTGATCTAGGACAATAGTTTGAAGTTACAACCTATACGCAGACACCATCTTTGCCGAATACACCAAATACTACTTATGACCCACAAATTTGGTCCCTATATTTTGATGGATCCAAATCGAAAGAAGGAGCAAGTGTTGGTTGTGCACTCATCGATCGTACAGGTAATAAAAATTTTATTGCTTGTCGATTAGATTTTGAATGTACTAACAACACTGCCAAATATGAATCACTTCTTCAAGGACTTTGTAAAGCATTGGAAATGGACATACAAAATTTAGTAGTATTTGGTGATTCAGAAATCGTAGTCAAACAGGTAAGAAACACAATACATTGCTTGTCACCACATCTGAAGAGTTACCAAACTGAGGTATGGATTTTGATGCACAAATTTCTAGCATTTAATATACATTCCATTCCTAGGATGAGTAATTCAGAAGATGATTTACTAGCCAATGTTGCCTCGAAATTATTGCCCGTTGAAGGTCTTTCCCCTAATGCTTTTTTGATCGAATTGTTGTTCAGGCTGTCGATTCCGGACAACATCACGAATTGGAGAGTATTCGATGATGACCAACAGATCATCAACTTTCTGCGTATGGAAGACATATTTCAGGATGCAGTCATTGATTAAGGCACTCATGACGAGAATCTCCAAAACTTCACGGTAATATCTAATCCTCGATCTCCTGAATCGACATCCAAGTTGGTAAACTCTATCCTTAGATATGTTGTGAGATTAGAGAAATTTTATGACTTGCATGACAAGTTTAGAGGGGTAGTCAACTATAAAACTAATAGTTCCTTTTTGATCTATGAAACTGTTAACTTAAGAACAAGAGATAATCCTCAAAATATTAATCTAGGAAAGGGATGTTCCGAGCAAGAAAGATCCTCTTTTATAAAATTATTTAAATAATTTAAGGATGTATTTTCCTAAATGTACAATGACTTGAAAACTTTCGATCCAAACATCATACAACATGTAATCCCTATGAAACCCCAGACTCAGCCTTTTCAACATAAATTGAGGAAAATGCATCCTAAGTTGGAATCTACTGTTAAAAAGGAACTAAACAAATTACTAACTGCAAAGATAATTTTCTTGGCTAGGCACACTCAATGGGTGTCTAATTCAGTCCCTGTAAGGAAAAAAAGTGGTGAAATTTTACTCTGTGTCAATTTCTGTAACCTAAATCGAGAGTCTGAAAAAGACAACTACCATGTTCCTCCAATGGAACATATTCTTCAACATGTGTCTGGTTCCGAAAGACTATCTATGTTAGATGTCTTTTCGAGATACAACCATGTCCTCATGTCTCCTTCAGACCAGATTAAAACCACCTTTTGTACCCTATGGGGCACTTACACCTACAAGAAAATGCCTTTTGGAATGATAAACATCGGTGCTACTTTCCAGCAATGGATATTACTTTCTGTGGCCTCATTAACCAATCATTTGTGGTCTATCTTGATGATGTCACCGTCTTTTCTAAAAACAAGAAAGACCATTTGTCTCACCTTAGGGATATCTTGGAACGATGTCGTAAGTTCGGCATATATCTCAACCCTAAGAAATCGGTCTTTGTAGTAGAGCAAGGAAAAATTCTTGGGTTCATAGTATCTAAAGACGGAATGATTATTGATACCGAAATAAACCAAGCCATTGCTAAACTCCTCCTCCATCTTCCAAAAACACCATGCAATCCTTGTTGGGTAAGATTAATTTTGTCAGAAGATTTGTCCCGAGTTTATTGGAAATGGTTAGACCGTTACAACATTTAATTAAAAAGGATGTTTTGTATCGATGGGGACCTCAAGAAATTCAGGATTTTTATTCAATTAGAAAAGTGATAATAGAAGCCCCTTCTTTGATCAGTCCTGATTTTTCTCAGGATTTCACTCTTTACACTTTTGCATCTGACTGATCTTATGTTGTTGTACTTACACAAAAAAACGTTGAAAGCAATGAGATACCCATTGCCTTCATGAGATCATATTTTAAAGGGGAAACACTTAATTACCCAACAATAGATCAACAGGCATATGATGTTTTCAAATCAGTGAAACACTTTTGGTCTTACTTGTTGAAATCCAAAACCAAAGTTGTTGTTCCTTACCCTATTGTGAGAAACATGTTGGTAAAAAAAGAGTTGGGTGAGAAAAGGGCAAATTGGATGACATCACTACAGGAATGTGACCTTGAAATAACTCATGCACAAATTGTTAGAGGTCAAGGCCTGTGTATTAGATTCTATTTCATGCATGGATCTGCTCCCCACAATCTTGATCCCAAAAATAGAAGAGCACTTAGGCTTAAATCTGCATCCTTCCAGTGAATCAATGATATTTCATTTTGAAATAACTTTGATGGTGTTTTCCTACGTTGTTTAGAAAACGAGGAGTCCGAAAGAGTGTTGGCCGAAATTCATGCAGGTGAAGTCGGTGGTCACTTTGGTGGCGATACCACTGCCCAAAAAGTGATAAGGGTTGGGTACTATTGGCCTTCCTTGTTTTAAGATGCCCATATGATGTCCCACAACTGTGTAATCTGCCAAAAGGCTGCAGGCCGGGTGAAAAGGCAGCTTTTCCTTTGCAACCTGTTATTGTAGACACACCTTTTCAACAATGCGGTCTAGACATCATAGGTCCAATCCACCCCCCTTCTTCGCAATAAAACAAGTACATCCTTACAACAAAAGACTACTTCACAAGATGGTCTAAAGCTATACCTTTAAAAGTGATCAACACCAATCAGGTAGTATCTTTTCTGAACTCCCACATCATTACTCGATTCAGAATTTCCGAATGTCTGGTTTTCGATAACGCCTCTTAATTTTAGTCCCTTGATATGAACATTTTTTCTTTGGAAAAAGGGATTAAACTGAAATATTTTGTAAGCTACTTCCCTCAAGAGAATGGCCTAGTAGAATCGACAAATAAGAATTTAATCAAGATTATCAAAATGACAGTTTCTAAAAACCATAAGAATTGGCATAATGCACTGTATAATGCACTTTAGGCTGATAGGGTAACTGCGAAAGATTCTGTTGGTAATTCCCCTTTTTTTCTCATCTATAGAAGAGAAGACATTCTCCCTCCGCATGTCTTACTTCCTTCTCTGCAACTATCACGGAAATTTCAAGAAGAGTTACGTCCCCTAGAAAACCGAATAAATGCCTTGTTAAAAATAGAGGAGGTGAGCACACAAGCAAAACAGAAATTGGATTAGCACCAACAAATTGTAAAAATATGGTTTGATTCAAATTCATTTTCTGATAGGAATTTTGATGTTGGAGATTTGGTTCTCAAGTGGGACAAAGCCCATGAGGGTAAGGGGGAACATACCAAGTTCCAAAACCTGTGGCTGGGACCATTTGTAATTTCTGAAAAATTGGGTACTAGCTTGTTTCGTCTACATAATTTGGAGGGACAGCCAGACACTTTCCCGGTGAATGTCTAATCTCTCAAGAGGTATTTCACCTGATGATTTCTGATCCACCCTCTTGTAAATATTTTTTATTTTATTTTCTATTCTTGATTTTGGTTCTGTTCATTTTGATTGATTTTGATTTGTTTTCTGAATCATTATGTCTGAATCACCATTTAATTTTTTGAAGGGAATCATAAATCTTGTCATGTAGCAACAGTTGATAACTTTTCAAGCATTTGAGCAGTATGTGCTAAAACTTAGATCAGCAGAAGGAAGTTTCTGTTCAAACAGTGTTCCTGGTTTCTCATTAAAAACACGGGAATATGTGATTATCCTTAACAAACTTCTAACGTTGCCCCTGTTTTAAGGAAAACAACTCAACTGTACCTTCCCATCCTCGACATGGTTTCTTAACAGTAATCTAAGTGTCCAAATCGTGATGAAGGTCATCAAAACAAAAAATTAATTTGCAAATGATCAGAATTTTCATTCCAAACTATGAGATTTCCAGTATCACCTCGCTCTCTTGAATATCATGAAGTTTCTGCAAATTTATAAAAAAATTCTAGAGAGTTGGAAGCACTGTAATGTGTGGGAAGTGTTTGCAAACCCGTCGAGACACTGAACAGGTCTGCTGGAAGTGGGTAAATTCACTCATGATGATACCAAGGCAACTTCGTCGGGGTATTGAACAGGCCCGCTGGAAGCGAAGCAATGTTGGATTTAAGAAGATTCTCGGGTATGTCTTTTGATATGATCAAGCATGAAGATGTTTTTATCATGAATGAATGACTCTTGGACAGGATAGAGGTACTAGAGTGGGTTAAATGGCATCCTTGCCGAGGCTATAGACGCCTACTGGCAATAGTGGCTCTGTCAACAGTATCGGAGTTATTTGTATAAACTTTGCTACACCTGTAATCTAAATAAGATATCAGACTACATTTTTCGAACAGAAATACATCCAATGCTAAACTGCATTATTTTCTGAGTTATGATTGGAATGCTTGATCTATTGTTAACTATTTCAAAAAAATTATTTCATATGAGCCCCTGACATAATTTTTTTGGTGACATAGAGATAATTGCTTTGTTGGAGATATGGCTATAACAGAAGACCGACGCAGATGGTTAAGGTTGTCATTGATGGCAATCGGTTATGGAGAAGTCAAGGATGTCAACACGCACACGGATGCTGAAA
>SNQJ01S0058497.1:79421-120993 GCA_010110895.2 Picea sitchensis
CCCCCCCCTCTCAGTTAGTTCATACCTGTAACATGCTTCGCCCAGTATGTCGCCATTGTTGGCAACCAACAATTCTATCAATTTTTAACACAATTAAAATCACCACAAAGATATTATATCTTACTGTAGCTACCACCTCCTTACATTTATAAATGCTTATGTTTTTACACTTCGAGGCGATAATTGGGATAAACTTATCTTATGAGTTTTTTTTTTTTAATTTTCGTTTGTTTTAAAATTCATGACTGTAAGAATGAATTTAAATATAAAACTTGGGTTGGGTAATGATTTTGTAGTTATAGTTTCTACCTAAGAAATTTCACTTTGAAGGCATCCATATGTTGCTAAGCTTCAAGTTTTATAAAATCATTGATTAATTCACTATCACAATTTTTATGTATTATGGGTATCATATTATTCATGACTTAATTGGTTCTATGGTTTATCATTGGTTTTAAGTTGTGAAATGTATGAATGTACAAACATTGGATTAACATTCTATATGGGTTTCATGCTCCCAACAGTCATATCAACATTCATGTCGCTTGGTACAGGTCTGATGTACCCATGAATTTACCTCACCCTATTGTCCTGTGCATTAATGAAACCATTCATTATTCGATTGGCTTTTGATATTGGTGGAGGGTTTGATATTAATTATGTGTAATGGTTCATAGTTTTGTGTGCCCTCTGGTTTTTCATTTTCACAGACTCATTTTATCAAGCTATGATAGTCTCCAAACTTCGTATTTTTCAGGCCATTTTAGTTTGCACAGACCTCTCTTTGCTACTTGTTTATTGGAAGCCTAAGTCTCCCCCCCATGATATCTTTTGTGTCCTTTTCACGGTGGACATGTCCCCTATGGATCGAATCGAACTAAATGACTATCAAGCTCTTCTTTCCCACGATGATGCCATCAATGATTTGAAGGCTCATGGTTGGGATATCTTCCTCAGGAAGTTCGATGGTTACAACCTTGTGGTTGCACAGGCCTTTGCACATACATTTGATGGGTTTAGGGCCAAGGTCAGGGATATGAAATTGGAGGTCACAGAAGACTTTGTCATGCAAGCAATAGGACTCCCGCTGTCAGGTGAAAAGTGGTTTAAAAATGCCAAAATGGAGGATGTTCCATGGAACCTATTCATGGTCTCTCGCGAGTATACCTGTTGCCCTAAAGGTATTCCTAATAACCTCCTAAAAACTAGATGGCACTGCCTTATTTTGATTTTGAAGCAATTTATAACATGCGAAGGTCGGTATGGTTTGGTCTTTCTATACCATATCTGATTGCTCATGTTATTTATAGGGTTTGAGTTGAACATGTCGTTCTACTTCTTAATGAGCCCATATAAAATGTCAAAACGCTATAAGCGACAGAGCATGAACACTTTGTTGAGTCTTTTTCATCATGGGCTCATTAGTATCCTACTGCTATCACACTTATCACAAATCAGGGACAATTGGGAGAGTTTTCTGAGCCAAAATGGTTTTGCCCAGACCAATGATACAGTGAACCCGCCTTTATATGTAAATCCCAGTTTTGATAGTCCCGTGACCAAAAGTCAGGGTTTTAATCCACCTGATGTTTATGAAATTAATGAATCTATGCCAATTTATTTGAAAACCCCCATGGTTAAGAAATCACGATGTATTTTCTCGTCCAAGAAATCATTGGAACAGGTAGTATACGAATTAAAAGGAAAAGTTTCCTTTGTGTGCAAATGAACCTAATCAAAATCATAATGATAAACCGACTATAAGGAAACTTCCTAAAGGTAAGAAAAATCAAATATTAGATTTGAATTTCATGAATAAGAGGTATAGTCGATTGATATCTAGAAGTTTAAGGAATCGAAAAAAGGATAATTTGAGATCGATCTCTACGATCGAGGTCAATGATCACTATTCAGATCAAGAGATAAATGATTTCCTTGTTCAGGAATATCCTGACAACCAATGTCTTGGGAACGAAATTATTGGTCAAGATGAACAGTATGACTTTGTCTCTAAATTACCTCTATGTCTCAAAGGAAAATAATGTTTTGCTGGCATTAGCCGCGACTTGAAACCAGCCATAGGGAAACACAAGAAACGTGTTGATGAATACATTCCACATCGGTCTGCTATAGCACTAGTGCATTGTGACAATTTCTTAGATTGGATAGAATGTTATTACAGGGACATTCCATTGTTGCAGGCACAAGTAAAATGTTTGGCAGATTGCAATGCTTTACTTGAACAAGGAAACCAAGAGTTGAAAGTATGTACAAAGAGAGAAAATAAAAGACCCAAGAGATCTAGTAATATACTTATAAAAAATACAACCAACTTCAAAGCCATCATAAATTTGGAACTGTCTGATCCTTCATTTGCTAATTTATAATAAAAATGATTATGTTATGAAAAATCAAAATAGGAAGATTTAATTTTGATTTCCTTTGTTAATAATAAGACTAGCTACAGAATCTATGATTCTGTAGCCAGTCTGTTTTTGAATATTTGTTAGCATTATTTTACGAATATCAAATTTGTTTTTCTATCTACAGGAAATTGATGATTATGATGTTGATTACATGGAGAAGACATCTTGGATCATACGTTCTATTAATCAGTAGTTTCTTTCTTTTATGTTGAAAAAACTTTGTTATTATTTTTACAAACCATCTCATATAGGAGTGGTTTCTAGTTCCACTATTTTTGTAATACTATCTATTTTTGGGGGATTGCTCTCTATCTTGCAAGATAAGAGTATGTGAATCCTAAGCTAGTTTAAATATTGATCACTCTTAGTAGTGAGAACATATTTGACTAGGATGCATTATGGACATATGATTTCAAAAACTGATATGGAGAAGTTGTTCATCATTTGGATTTAGACCTTTGTGACACTTACCTCATTATGTTTTTTCCCTCCATCTTATGAAATGTTATTACGTTTGATGCAGCTTTAGTCTGGTTATCGTATGGTATTTCATATTATTAAGTACTTTAATTATGTCTGTAATTTGTTGTTCCTTATTACATCTGTGATCAATCTGCCATTTAATTATTGTCGATTTATACTAGATATTGAATTATGGATTACATGAATGCTTTGTATTGAGTTTCCTCTGTTTATAAGTGTTCATTACTATAAGATCACCAAATCTGTATATTTATCATTATGTTGTTATATTCTTGCTCCAATGCATCTTTGAGTTTGTTCTGGGAACATTAGCTCTATTATGTTACAAGTTTCCCTCATACGTAGGACAATTAGGAGCTTGAATTGCACAGGGAGATAAATTCAGTTTAGTCGATTAGTTACGGGTTAGTATACTTGTTATTTAGTTAAGTTATTTATTAATGAAATAAGAACAACCTGAATGATCTTTGACTGTTTGTCTATTCTTATTTCAATTATATTTGTTTAGCATTCATTAGTTTTAGACTTTTAAATACTCAATGGAAAACAAAAAAATGTATGTGCTTTCTTTATCTCTTTTATAAACACTTTCAAAAACATCCATTTCCCAAGATATCCAGTAAATATTGTAAAATGTATATATATTGTTTATAATCATATGCACATATTAATGTTTCTATTTTGACACTTGTAAATTATTAAATTTATATTCATAGTATCGTAGCTTTATAGATTAGTTTCATTTCTTTTATTATTTTTTAGGACTTTAGTTGGCCAACGGAGCCATTAAACCCGTCAGGTCATTTCGTTCCAAACGGATTGGGTTATTTAGAAAACCCCGGTCTAGATTTGACCTTCTAGCTGACGGCATGTCAATTACGCATGTCAACACAAACCAAGAATATTTCATCTGGACTACGCCTCTTCACCTAGAACATACCCATACTTTGTTCTAGGCTACTAGTGATTCATATTACTACTCTAATGCAACTCTCTCTTACTTGTACAAATTGTTAACATGCCTAATACTTAGTGATCCAGGTGGATATTGGTGGCCACACACCTGTTCCAAATTCCAACTGGCTCATCCTGACATTTTTCAATTCAACACATCTCTCTGTAATGGGGACATTTCTTTGTAATTGTGGATTCTACACTTACGTGGTTGTCCTAAATCCCTACACAGCATCCCGGTGGATATTGGTGGCCGCCCACCTATTCGAACTGGCTTATTTTGGAATTTTTCATGCTAGTACATATTTATGAACTTCCAGGGCTGTTTTGGGGCTCTAAAATGGAGATTGTATGCAAATTTTACGACCCCGGGAAGTTAATGTACTAACTTACCCAACGGGGCCCACATGAATTTTGGTGCATCATCTCCTAGAGTTAGGTTTTTGGATGTTTATGGTTTTGGAATTCATGTTTATCATAAAAAGGCCTTTAGAGCCTCAATGTAATCATCTTCTGGTGAATGAGGATAGTCGTCACATCTCTTCTGAGAGATAAAGCTGCCACCATTCTATCGAGTCTTGCACTTTGTATTTTTATAGTCTCTATACATTTATTTTATTAATAGAAATCATGTATTGTTGTATTTCTCTTTTTCTGGCAATTTTTATGTGTATTTCATTGTAATATATTTGCTTTCATTTTGTTCCGAAAATAATCCAAATCAGTGGTATCAGAGCAGGATACTCTTGATCATTTTTCAGTGCATGTCCCTTACAAGGTCCGAGTATAGAAATTTGGGTCTCAAGATTTTCTCTCTTGAGGAAAATCTCTCTCGCATGCCCAAGAAACCCTCTATGGCGGTAGAAAAGAAAAATGGTAGTGAAGAAGATTCTATTAACATGTTGCTTGAGAAAGTTATCGCGCGAGATAGGGATGAAATGATGGAGAGTTTTTCCCACATCCTTCAATGCCTGCCAGTATCAACATGCACATATTCATCAAGCGACCACTTTGGAGGAAACTCTCCCTTCAAGGTACAAGTTAATTTTTATATTCTCGCATTTGAAGGTTATATAGATGCAAATGCCTTAGAAAAATGGTTAAATATGCTAGAAGGTTATTTCTCTATTCACAATTTTTTCGACAGCGAAAAGATCACCTTCGCACTCCTCAAGGATCTCCCCCATGTCAAACATTGGTGGGAAACTTACTGGGAGAAAATTTCCACAAAGGAATCTAGAATATATGGGGCTGAGCCCACTTGGGATTTTTTTGTGGATGCAGTCAAGGAGCAATACTACCTTGTTGATAACTATGAAGACTAGTACATGAGATGGACCACACTGTGGCAAGAGAAGAGATAAACAGTGTCAAAGTTCAAAAATGATTTACATACCTTGCACACCAAGCTGGGTATCAAAGACTCTGAGTTGCATTTGGTTATGAAATACCATGGGGATTTGCATAGGTACATCCAAACCGAAATGGATTTCCTAAACATCTCATCATTGGGAGCTTCCTATCGATATGCTGTCAAAATTGAGCATAAATTTAGGCACTAGAAAAAATGGGAGTTCAGGTATGAAAATACACAACAACAAAAGCATGGTAAAGACGACCATCACCAACAGCCTCCAAACAACCAATCCAAGACATAGGAAAAGAAGGGTAAAGGAAAGACGTAGAATGACACTGGGAAGTGGTGCGACTTCCACAAAATCCCCTGGCACAACATTGATGAATGTCGCTTGAAACATTCATTGGTGGTCGAGGTCAAAGAGAAGGAGCTGAACCTTGATTCAGAATATGATCCAGAAAATATTTAAAATAGACAGATCATCAACGCAGACCCCACTGCTACTGTCGCGATCGCAACAATTCAACCAAAAGAACCAGTAGATCCTAAAGAGGGGGAGCGCCTCTTCCATTCACAAATGTGAGTGAAGGGGACCCCATTGCATTTCATTGTTGATAGAGGAAGCCAGAAGAACCTCATATCAACTAAGGTCATCAAACAATTAGGGTTTTCAGCAACACCACACCGGCAACCATACAACATTGGGTGGCTTCACCAGGGGTGAGATATCTGTGTCAGCCAAGAGTGCCTCATGTCCTATGCATCCATCCATTCAAGGATGAGGTAGTGTGTTATGTTTCCCCTATTTATGTTTGTGATGTTGTTTTGTGCCAACCATATATGCAAAAATGTCATGATGTTTATGATTCTCAACCTCGTAGTGTCATTATTACTCTGGGGGGTCAGTTCTACAGGACACCAGACATATTTCTAACTATTTTTCCACCAAAATAGTGTCGCAAGGTAATCTCTCATAATGAAAAATTGATCCTCTTCACAATCTGTTCAAAGGATGCACAAAAGGCCACTACAACCACTGCAGCCTCAACACCTTCTATCCAACAGAAGGAAATTGCAGAAGAGAAAGAAGATAATGTTTCTTCACCTATAGTAGTGCCTACACAATGCCCCATAAATAACAAAGACAACAGGTTGGTGTAACAGATTCAACCCCGCCAACAACGGGTTTGTGACAGCTTTCCACAGACCAAGCAACGCAACATCTCCAACAAGGCACACAACTCACCAAGATTCAGATTCAGAAAATGATTTCCCTTCTTCCTAGGGAACTCAACGCAATGGAGACCATTTATTCCTAAGAGGGGAGGATTGATCCAAATGGATATTGGTGGACACCCACCTGTTCCAAATTCCAACTGGCTCATCTTGACACTTTTCAGTTCAGCACATTTCTCTGTAATGGTGACATTTATTTGTAATTGTGGGTTATGCACTTACGGGGTTGTCCTGAATACCTACACAACATCCTTGTGGATATTGGTGACTTCCCACCTATTCAAACTGGATTATTTTGGAAGTTTTTATGTCAGTACATATTTTTGTACTTCTAGGGCCATTTTGGGGCTCTAAACAACGTTTTCTTGTTTTTCCATAGTCAAACCATAGACAGAGTCAGAGTTTGATGGAATAATGCGTAGTTCTAGAAAATACCTTTCCAATGGGCTATCACACGCCTAAAATAGAGATCGTATGCAACATTTATGACCTTGAGAAGTTAATGTACTAACTTACCCCAACGAGGCCCACATGAATTTTGGCACTTCATCTCCTAGGGTTAGGTTTTTGGATTTATAGTGTTTTGGAATTCATGTTTATCATGAAAATTCTTTCAGAGTCTCATTATAACCATCTTCTGGAAAATGAGCGTAGCCATCACATATCTTCTCAGAGATAAAGTTTCCACCATTCTAGCGAGTCTTGCACTCTGTATTTTTACAGTCTCTATACATTAATTTCATTAATAGAAATAATGTATTGTTGTATTTCTTTGTTTTTGGCAATTGTTATGTGTATTTCATTGTAATATCTTTGCTTTCATTTCATTTCAAAAATAATCCAGATCACTTGGTCTTATTTAAGCATTCATACATGAGCATAATCATTCCAAGAGAATAAATACAAAACAATAATGAGGACAACACATAAATATAGTTCGGGAAGAACGAACCGTGCCTAACACCCAGCTAAGTCTTTCTTATTTCGAAACAGTTACAAAGAGCACTTTCGGCTT
This sequence comes from Picea sitchensis, assembly GCA_010110895.2. NCBI lineage: Eukaryota > Viridiplantae > Streptophyta > Pinopsida > Pinales > Pinaceae > Picea > Picea sitchensis. The sequence continues at coordinate 86,893 of SNQJ01S0058497.1, forward strand.
GATTTAGAAAAAGGAAAAGTCAAACGACTTGCCTCACCTCACTAAGTCACTGAAGAATAGATTCGTCACCTACAAGATGCTATGTTGTAACCATGTTCACAACCTTTTGCGATGCACTTAAGATTTTCCCACGACTGCATCCTTGTCGTAATTTTCTTTCCACGGGATTTCAACAAGATAACTCATATTTTGGTTATTTTTTTCACACATGACACCACATACTTGCATTTTTCCAACCTTCCCCAAAAGATCCAAAGAATCCAACCCTTAGCTACTTGTCCTTCATCTTGGAAACTTTCCTCAGTTTGTTGCCTTTGGATTTTCCTCAGACTTGTTCTCCAAATGTCTTGCAAAAAATGCCTTATGCTCTCCTTGGTTATGTGCCCTTTCTCTTATATGGGCACCAAGGGTTACTTTTGAAAAATTGTGTCCCTTTAGCTCTTCATGCCCCTTCGAGAATTTTCACCTCAACCATTCGTTGCACCCTTCCATGGACCCAGGGTGCCCATCTAGCCTGTGCTCGCATCAAATATTCATTTATGTGTTCTTCGTTTTGTCAATCATCATGAATCTCCATGGATGTGTTGAAGGAGTCATCCCACCTCTCCAACGCACCCATGTTGCCAAGGGCAGATAGGTCCACAACTTGGGCATTCTTCCAAGTCATCCTGCCCTTTCCCAAACACAACCAAAGTCTATGTTGTCTATTGAAAGGAACGAGGAGTGTGTGCCCCATTGGGCGCTCATGTCTCCATCATTCTCCAAGGTGCTTCTTCCCATTCCCAAACATCTTCATTTGTCCCAATCAATCACTCCCTTATGCTCTTCATTCATCCATTGTCGAATCTTCCCAAGAAGCATGCACGCTCGTTGGGTGTCATGGCAGACCCTTACACATAGGATGTTAACTTGATGGGATATTATTTATTATAATAATAGAATTTAATTCCAAATTCACGACCAAGCCAATATTAAATTGATATATGAGAATATTTAGTTTATGAAATAAGAGACACCAAGCATAAAATTTTCATCGTAATTTAAGAACCACTTAAGTGGCACAAAATCCCCTACATTAATCAAATAAATAAATCCTAATGTAACAAATAAAGTTGGGCATGGAAGAAGTTATTCCATCTCTTCTGTTTGGAATCGACAAAACACACACACACACACACACACACACACACACACACACATATATGGAGTTTAACACACAGTGTTGTTGATGTATTTGATGTGTTGAAGCCATCTCCTCTCCTCCTCCATCTTCATCTCATCAACCGTTGTGTTTGTTTGCATCATGAAAGTTCATGGTATGGAGCCCCCATTCACTTTGGATTATTTTTTGGAGTTATGTGAACTTTTATTTGGATTGCTAGTATTCATTATCCTTCTCGGACTGGATATGCTGAACACAAGAAACAAGTGATCCCATTGGGATCTTGGGCATGTGCTAGTCCTCAGTACTCTGATAATCTTGGTTATGAACTTGTTGAATGCAGAGAGCACTTTAATAAAAGAGATATTGTAGGATCAAAAGGAATTGTATGGTGAGTTATTTAAGAATAACTTGTTTATGATACATAACATAAGGGTAATTTTATGTGTGATAGTAGCCTACTTGATGCCAGGAATGACACGTACCGAATTTGAATATTCATGGGGAAAATTAGTGGATCTAGGAACAACTATGATCTTCCACATTTTCTCCGAGTTGTTCACCATACATCATCATTTTCCTGATTCTGGCTTATCTATCATCACCTATTACTTCTATTTTTGGCCACATTCCAAGGAGGTTACCCAAAATTATTTCATAGTTTTGAGTGTGATAATATCAATATCATTAGTATGGCTTCTCCTCCTCCTTAGTTGTGCAATAATATCCAACAAAAGTATCCAAAATATCATTTCTCAAAAAATTCCCATAATTCTTGCAAATCAAGGTAACACTTCAGAGAATTCCTCGCAGGCAGTAGCAGATCATGTATTTAAATATTGGTTTGTCTGCCACGCATGTGATCCTGGATCAATGATTGCAATATCATTGTTAGCCACATCCTTCGGAGTGGTATTCACAATTTGTTGTGTATGTTCAATTTTTGTATGGCTTGTCCAGGGCCTAGTCCTATACGTGTATCATGCTACTAAATCCCATTTAAAATTCGTAGAAACTATAATGGAAATTGTATTCATCATTGTAGGATGGGAAATCCTCAATTGGAGATGTCTTAGCTCTGTAGCTTACTATGGAATATGGAAAATATGGAATCAAAATGAAATATGGTGCAACTATTGTATAGTTTCTGAGATACCTGCACAAAAGATCTAGCTAATGATGAAGTATACACAACTTGCAAAGGTGGATGAACAGAGAATGAAAAAATGGNTCTGGCTTATCTATCATCACCTATTACTTCTATTTTTGGCCACATTCCAAGGAGGTTACCCAAAATTATTTCATAGTTTTGAGTGTGATAATATCAATATCATTAGTATGGCTTCTCCTCCTCCTTAGTTGTGCAATAATATCCAACAAAAGTATCCAAAATATCATTTCTCAAAAAATTCCCATAATTCTTGCAAATCAAGGTAACACTTCAGAGAATTCCTCGCAGGCAGTAGCAGATCATGTATTTAAATATTGGTTTGTCTGCCACGCATGTGATCCTGGATCAATGATTGCAATATCATTGTTAGCCACATCCTTCGGAGTGGTATTCACAATTTGTTGTGTATGTTCAATTTTTGTATGGCTTGTCCAGGGCCTAGTCCTATACGTGTATCATGCTACTAAATCCCATTTAAAATTCGTAGAAACTATAATGGAAATTGTATTCATCATTGTAGGATGGGAAATCCTCAATTGGAGATGTCTTAGCTCTGTAGCTTACTATGGAATATGGAAAATATGGAATCAAAATGAAATATGGTGCAACTATTGTATAGTTTCTGAGATACCTGCACAAAAGATCTAGCTAATGATGAAGTATACACAACTTGCAAAGGTGGATGAACAGAGAATGAAAAAATGGATAAAATAATGAAAGAATTTATATTATCTGAGTAAGAGAATGACACAATACAAGTTATATATTTTGTATGACACAACTAACTTTCCATAGGAGCCAATTTAATGCGCATTAGGAGTGTTCTAGAGAGATGTGACACACACTTGCAATCACTGGAATCAATTTCCACCTAATCCTAGTTAACTAGACACACAGTCTCAGTTAACTATCCAAACCAAAGTGAAATGAGGAGGAGATCACTCACACTTGTGGAATGCACCTTACTAGTGATGATCCCAATGCAAGTGTGCATTAGTGGTGATTATCTCGATGTTAGCATGCAACACTTGGTGATAAAGCCAAGGTTGACATGCAACACTTCACTCAACTAGTCTGACTAAATGGTAATGGAGAATTGACTAGAGGGTATGTGGAACCCTTGTCTAGGGGAGAATATTATAAGTGAGGGGAGAATATCTCAAACTAAGGGACCCTCAACATATCCAAATAAACTTAGGAAAATAAAATGAAAGGAAAATCCTAGGTGTGTGTAATATCTCCAACACCCCCCCCCGAACACTACTAGGGAGTATACATAATGAATGGGTCCTGGAAACAGAGGACATGTTATGTAACGTACCCAACTGCCCAAGATGGGCTGCGTCACACAAAAATCTCTCATTATCAACTCAGATACCATATTTGTAATGTACTTAGCCTCCAACTAAGCAACATTACGTGCAGAATACACATAAAAATGAAACTTCTGCTAAAATAAAGTAATTCCTTTACTGTTAGCCCATTTCCTATAGATTACAACTACAATTTATAACATATTTACTACATTATGTAACCATAAAACATATGCATCTAAATAATGCTAATAATCAACATTAAATACAACTAAATCATTCCTTACACCAGCATATAAGTCATTATCATTCACACGGAGTTCATGCACAATAATAACACATGTAAATAAATCAGTACAAGATGAAACACTTATATTTAAACAAGAATTGTGCAACCAACTACTTGGGATGGACGTTCCACCCAACCATAGACTGGTTGTTCCAAATATCAACAACTAGTCACCCCCGAGTTGAGGCTAGTAATCCACAAAAGAGGATGGTCTCTCACAGTCCACTAGAAACTCATAAATCTCATAAACGAATTTATATTATCCTACAACTATCTCGATATTTCAACCATCTCTCTTCCTATTGACCTTCCCAACATAAGGAATGCACCATTCGTTTATCAGGGATAACCCAAGAGATGTATCATCCATTTATCAGGGTAACCCAAGGGATGTACCATCCATTTATCATGGTTAATCCAAGGGATGTACCATCCATTTATTAGGGATATCCCAAGGAATGTCCCATTCATTTTTCAAGGTCTCTTTGGCATAGGTAACTAGGAATCTCTCAGCTGGGAACTCAAGGGAACTTGCTGCTAGGAAAACTATCAACAAACCAACAACAGACACTTGTTGTTTTAGTGCAACTCACACATGAGTTCACTCTTCTGGCCTGAAAACTAGACTCTTTAGTTCTCCAACTCCAAATTGCTCTAGCTATGCTCTAATTATGCTCCATAATTTACCCTTCATGGTCATACCATCTTCGAGCTCTCTTTCTTCCCCTCTCTGATTGTTGTCACAACCCATACAAATTCCTTTCTTGTGGCTTGCCTTTCTTGACTCACACTCTTCCCCAAGTTGATTGTACTCAACCCTCATGTTCCCAATAACTCTGGGATGTGACCACTCACACCCACCCTCTTACATGCATTCAATTATTGGCTTTGGAAACACTCAATCATAAGGATGTGATCACTCACACCCACCCTCTTACATGTATTCAATGTTTGGCTTTGGGAACTCTTAATTAGACATCAGAAGGTTCATATACAATTGGCAAGTTTAGGAAAATGGGTTGAATTGATATACATGGGTAATGCCCCCTTTTGACCTCTCTTTTCCATTATCTTAGACACTTCCCCCTCTTATGGATTAATTCAGCCGCCATATATTTTCCATGTCCCCTTAGCAGTTGGAATCACATTTTTATTATTAAAACATTGAAATACAATTCACATATTACATTGCTTGGTCATAGCCACATATTGTATTGAAATAAGCATTAATTAAACTGGGGATTATAATGGGGATGTTACATTCCCCCTCCCCTACAATTGTGTGTCATCCTTGGTGCACTCTATGTCGATATACATGTATATATCAAAATTACATCACAACACTTAGAAATAAAATGATGCAATTTAACAACTCCAACAATCATTCTCCTATCCCTCTCAACTTGTTGACCCAAGGAATGCACCATTCATTTATCAGGGTTGACCCAAGGGATGTACCATCCATTTATCAAGGCTAACCCAAGGAGTGAGACATTTGTTTATCAGGGTCCCTAGCACAGTTGGATAGAACTACGATATGTGGTTCCATAACTCTAGCTGCTCAAAATGGAGTCTTGCATCATATTTTCTTCAAAATTGTCAAAACTTTGTGGGTACTCTTCCTGCATGTTCTCTTCATGCTCTTATGTAGCATTTTTATGACCATAGCAGGTCCATTGAACCTTTACCAACCCTATGGATTTTTTCCTAAGCACCTTGACTTTCTGGTCCATGATGCATACTGGTTCCATTCGGAAATCTCCTTCGTGCTCCACCTGTATCACATTCCAATCAATTATGTGGTTAGGATTAGGTACATACTTCTTTAATAAGGATACATGAAATAAATTATGCACTCTTATGGATGCAAAAAATGTTATCATATATGAAACCGGTCTTATCTTTTCTAATATTTCAAAAGGTCCACAATATCTTGCTGCCAACTTAGGAAAACTTCCTAATCTTATGAAACTTATCTTTGACTTTACTTTTAAGAACACATGTTCTCCCACTTTAAAATCTCTGAAAACTATGTTTTTGTCTGCATAAATTTTCTTCCTATCCTTTGCTGCCTTTAAATTTGTCTTTTTCTTTTCCATCTTCTCTTCCATTTCTTTTAACAAACCTGGCCCAACAACCTCTATGTATGTTGGATTATCCCAACTCACCGGGGTGTTACATTTTCTTCCATACAATGCTTCAAACAAATGCATCTTCAATAATGCCTGATACCCATTATTGTAGGCAAATTCAACTAAATGAATATAATCTTCCTTCTTTGATGATTGATCCATCACATACATTCTAAGTATGTCCTCAATTATCTTGTTAGTTCTTTCAGTTTTCCCATCTAACTCTAGAAGATATGTAGTACTAAGATTCAAATTTGTTCCAAAGCCTCTGAACAAACCTTTCCAAAAATTTGAAGTAAACTTTGGATCTCTATCTAAAACTATTTTCTTAGGTACTCCATGTAACCTAGCAACTTCCTTCATATAAATTTTTGCGATATTTTTTTCTTTGTGTCTAGTCTTTACTGGAATAAAATGTGTTGCATTAGTCAATTTATCCACCACCACCATGATGGAATCATGTTGCTTCATTGTTCTAGGTAGTTTAGTAATAAAATCAACTATGACTACTTCCCACTTCCATTTCAGAATGAGAAATGGTTCTAGCAAACTTGTTGAGTTTATATGTTACATCTTCACTCTTTGGCATTCTAGACATATGGCTATGTAATTAGCCACTTCTTTCTTCATTCCCGACCAAAATTATTGGCTTCTTACTCCTACAATGGTCTTCTGATATCATGGGTATTAGATGTATGGCACATTGTGCATTTCCTTGAGAACTTCATTTTTCATCTCATTGGAATTCAGTGCATATAATTTTCCGTTGTAAATGAGGATTCCATCCTCTTTCAACCCATAGGAATTTAACTTTTGCTTAAATTTACCTTGTTGTAATGTTTCTCTTATTTTCACATATTGCTGATCTGAATTCGCTACTGCAATAATTTGATCTTTCAAATATGTTCTATACATGCTGATGGATGCCACATGCACTTCATGATCTCTCCCGTTGAGTGCATCATCCACTTGATTTTCCTTTCCCTTTATATGCTTAATTTCGAAGTCATATTCACTCAGAAATTCCAGCCATCTAGTTTGTCTGGCATTTAGTGTTGGTTGTACAAACAGATGTTTCAGGCCATAATGGTTTGTTCTTAGCTCAAATTTCTTACCCATAAGGTAATGCCTCCACATTTTTAATGCATGTACTATAGATGCCAACTCCAAGTCATGTGTAGCATAATTTCTCTCATGCTCTTTTAATTTTATGGATTCATAACATGCCACATTGTCCCTTTGACTGAGGACTCCACCAAGTCCTTCCTTGCATGCATCAACACATACAAAAATAAATAAAATCATTTGGATATGAAATCTTAAATATTGGTTCACTTGTCAATATTTCCTTTAGCTATCGAAAACTATCTTCACACTTGGAAGTCCATTCGAATTTTACTCCCTTCTTTTGCAAAGAAGTGATTGGACTTGCAATCCTTGAGAACCCTTTTGTGAATCTTTGGTAATAACCAACCAGACCCATGAATGACCTGATATATGTCACATTCTTTGGCACTGACCATCCTCTAATGGCCTCTATCTTCTTAGGTCCGATCAACTTCTATCCCTGCTACTGAAATTATATGCCCCAAGTAGTGAATATTCTTTTGGTAAAAGATGCACTTACTTAGCTTAGAATACAATTTATGCTCTCTTAAAACTTGCAACACTATTCTTAAATGTTGCTCATGTAATTCTTTTGATTTAGAATAGACAAGGATATCATCTAAGAACAAAATCACAAACTTGTTTGGGTACTCCTTGAATACTCCATTCATTAGGCACATAAAAATTGTTGGGGCATTTGATAGCCCAAATGGCACTACCATGAATTCATAATGCCCATATCTTGTTTTGAATGTTTTCTTGTTGATGTCTTATTCCTTTATCCTTACTTGATGATAGGCAGATATCAAGTCAGTCTTCAAAAATATTCTTGCACCTTTAAACTGATCAAACAAATCGTCAATTCTTGGAAAAGGGTACTTATTCTTTATGGTAACATTATTAAGCTCTCCAAAATCAATACACAGCCTCAAGGTTCCATCCTTTATTTTCACAACAAGAACCAGGGCTCCCCAAGGTGACACACTTGGGCATATGTACCCCTTCTTCAATAGTTCCACAAGTTGTATCTACAACTCTTTTAGTTTTCGTGTACCCATTTTGTAAGGTTTCTTAGACATTGGGGTGTTGACGCTTAAAAGTGAAACGTTGGATACTATGCTCGCAAATTATTTCCAAGCTTTATTATTTAATTATATTAATAATATACTTATAGGTGGGACCCCTTGTTTGACTTATGCAACTATGTTGGAGGAGAAGAACTTATATTTTGTTTGCCTATGTATTGGTTGCAACACAGTTTCTATAACTTATTCACTTCAAATCATGGTTAAAATGCTTGTGATAAGGAATTATGATGATTAAAACAAGAAATAATGTGATCTTCATTACCTCTCACAAAATATGATTATGCTGCCTTTTGGATGAAAGAATTACACTCCAGTTTTAATTTTGATATTGTATATTGTTCATAGCAAAGTTGGGTGATCACCTCGACCCTTGATACTATTGTTATGCACATTGGTTTAAATTGCAAATTGGTTGTGTTCCTAGCAAGTTGTCATATGAGAAATATGGATAGTGGCAAGGGGTGGCGCACTTTGGAAATTGGAATATCGCGCACTTTGAAAATTATAACATGGAAAAATTTGGAATATTTGGTTTGTATTGATGGTTTTGAATGTTAATGGTGTGGTGGGATGGCTAGTGGGATTGGCTCGTACTAACCCATTAATGAAAATATGAAGGAAGAAGAGACATGTAGTAAATGCACATCACTCAAACTCACCTCAAGCCTGCCACCCTAGTCATTATTTCATTTTTCTCTAATATGTTTTGCTCCTCCGCTTTGCTCGGTCATGGAGGAGGTATACAACCTGGTCATTTCTCCCTAAGAAATATTTTTCACTTGTATGGAGTTTTCTTGCTTTCCCATCCATGAGAATTCACTCTACACTTTAAATCAATAGTTGGCTCTTGTTTGGTCACGACTTGTGTATTTCGAAAGCTTTTATGAAATATTTTGGATTGTGTATTGGTTATTTGCAAGGTTTTGCTTTCCTGTGGTGGTTGTATTTGAGCCATGGTGTTGAAAGAATGGTGTGGTGTATTTTACTGTATATGATTGTTTGCATTTATTTGTTATGGAAAATAATTAAGTTTGGAACCCTGGGCCTGCCCTACCTTTGGTTCGTTGTTTTGGGTTTTCCCCTATTCGTGACTCCTCATCGCTTCATGTCTTTGAGTTATTTGTACACCCCATCGAAATTTTGAGTTATTGTTTTGTGGTTAATGTGCCCACACCTTGGTCACTACTCTGTGAATGTTTAAGTGAAATATCATGAAGGACTAAACCTTCCATGCCTTTTCCTGGCCAAACCCTCAGTTGTTATCCCTCCTTCTTATGCCCTCACTGTCACTGTTGCGTGGTGAACCCTATGAAAATATGAGAGAATTGCGTACCCGGATTTTGATGGAAGCATTGTTTGTGCTATTTTGGTTTGGGAATAGGTTTTAATTGGTCACTTGTTATGCTATGATCTGTTTATGTGAAAGTTACAAACTGTTTATATGAAGCTCATGAAGTCGATAGCAATGTTTCGAATTATTGTTATACTAGTTGTGATCTATTGTAATAATGAAAAGCACTTGTGTATAATTGTATGATGCTCGAATAAGTAAAAAAACCAGAATGAAATATGATGAGGGGGTTTGGTAAATTGTGCTTCGATTGGATTATGGTTACATACAAAGATTTGTTTTGGGGCACTTCATGGGACCCTGTGGGTTTTAAGAATTTTGTTGAGGTTGATATTATGGTTGTGGTCTGTCCAATCCAAGACTATGGTTGTATTTCCTATGGTGATTATGATGTTGTTATTTTTAACTCTGTTATATACAAACAATATTGTTATTATGATTATTTTAAAAAAAATTGGGCATATTAAATTGGTAATTGTGTAATACAATTTCTAAGGCAAGTGAACATTTTTATGAAGCAAACAATAGTTTTTGGTTGTTGTTTTGGAAACAGAGTATGGTTTAAGTTTTAAATATTTGAACAGTGGGATGTTTGATTGCAAATTTCCATCAGAGATGGTACATTTGATATATCACTTGAAAAGTATATGTATTATTTCCCCCCCATTCTACCATTTTTCGCTAATTACAATCCCTTCACAATCCCAATTTCACTTATCAATTCCATGTTCGATGATATTTATTTCGAAGAGGAGTCTATGTGGAAATTAAAGGAAGTTGATATGGAAAGATTTGAAGACTGATGTTATGGATTGTTTTAATGCACAGTTGATTGTTTTATTAATTGTTTGAACAATATTCATATATTACCTCTCGTCCATGATATCATTTTTCGCTAATTACAACCCCTCCATACTCCCATTTACCCTATCAATTCCCTGTTCACATGGCAATTAATAAATGGTATTCTTATGGATGGATTGCATGTGTCTTGTGGTAAATCCTAGAGCCAACTTTTGATTTATGTAAACAAAGTTTCATGTATGTGTTACTAAGAAATTGAGAACTGATAAATTTTTTCTAGAGGATGAGTTTTTTCAGTAGAGGAAGCCATGGCAGAAATAACAGAGGTAGGTGAAATTGGAATTGAGGTCATAGGAGGATAATATTTTCAATTCATTTTGATGCTAACCCACAAGAGTTGAACCAACTATTCCAAGTTGGATTCTTTAATTTGGTTGGCCATGGAATATTGCATCCTCAATCGGAAAGGCCCCCTTTCTAGTAGCCTCAGATATTTCATGGCATTCTCGTTCCCCCACATGTATCAATGCAGCCTAAAGTTCCCACTAATGACGGACGATGAGAAATTTTCCACCAACCTGTCTCCCATCACCCTGGTTGGCCCACTGTGCCATTTCCTTTACCTCCACCTGTTAATCCCAATGTTCAAATTGCCTGTGCTATTTCACTAGTTCAGTCTTCACATGCCAGTAAGAGATTAAAAATTGATATTCCCCAACCTGTGCAAGACAAAGGAAAAACAGTTTCCTCCCCTTCTTCTCCCTCCATTGATTCCTCTAAATCTGTGTCTTCTTGCCTTCATTTAAAGGATGACTTCTCCTATGTGATCAACGAGATACATCCCCAAGGGTCTAATCAACCAAGGGATACCCAAGAAAAGTCAAGGGGAGACAACAGTGAAAAAAATAAAATTGCCTCACAAAGTGGAAAATATGGTTTTTAAATTATGTTTTATGTGATTTAGTTGATGAGGACAATATTCATAAGTTTCAACAGATTTTTGGACAACAAACTTTGGTTTGGATATTTTGTGGATAAAATGGATATATATTATTTTTGGGATATAATTTTAAATTTTGATGATATTGAAATATTCTATTAAATGACATCCATGGGAGGTATAAGGGTGCTATGTGATCTGAATGATTTATCTTATATTTTTACTTTTGATGAGTGGAAAAAGAAAATGATGCGAGTCACAAGGGGTCCTACCTACTTAGTTATTATTAATTAAGATCCTTAATTATATTATTATTATTTATTTCTCCTAAACTAATTAGTTAAGTTAAATCAACTTAACTAAAGAAAGTAGTTGAACTACTTCAACTTATTGGGAAAGAATAAAAGCTCAATGAGAAGAACAGACAAGGGGAGGATAGAAGGAGAAAAACAATACTAAGGTTTGCTATTTAGTTACATGAGATAGTTTTAGTTTTCATTCATTTATGAGTTTATTCAAAGGCCTAATTCTCTTGTTGACAACAGGGTCTTATTGTAGACATAAAGGTTCAAGATTGAACCATACTTTTTGGCCTCTTGTTTTAGAGGTGTTGATTCATCCTTGATAGTCTGTGTATTCTTGTCTATTTGTGAATTAATTTTCATGTCTAATAAAGGATATCTTGCAGAGTCAAAATGGAAGCAGTTTGTGGCAAGATGATCCAGGTTATTAATTTCAGTTTTACTTTACTATCAGAGTCTTTTTTTATGGTGTTCATCGAAGATCTTTAAATCAGACTTTGGTCCATACCCTTGCAGGGGTTTGTAAAGAGAAAAACACTTTTGGTCTCTTAGAATGAAATAAAATCAGATTCCTATTATGTCGCATACATGTGTTTTCGTGACTTGGTTACTTTTTTGCTTTTGGTATCCATGTTCACTTTAGTGTAAAATATGTATAAATTTCAATAGGTTTGTATAAACTTTATTTCAAATTGCAACATATGTAAATTATAAAACCAACCTTAATCCTTGTAATTAATACTCTCGGATTGAGTGAATGTTTTTGAGGCTATAAATCTCGGGTGACATTCCCAACTATCTTGTCCTAGCCAGGAAAGATATGAAAATGATTGAATAAGGTGTTCCATACCTTTTCCTCAACATGGGGCAATTCCCAACACCAAATCAATAGAGAAATAAATCTCTCTTTTTGGTGGTAGTCCTGGAATTTCTCAAAAAAAATCTTTAAAATCCCTCAAAATTGAATGGTCTTCAATGATTGCCACTATGTCTTTGGTCGCCTCCTCCATATGGGCTGCAAACATATGACATTCTTTCATGAAGCTCTTCTTCAACTGCATAGCTGAAGTCTCTCTAATAGCTACAACTCTTGGAATGCATTGAATCTTTCCTTGCTACCCTTCGTCATCAATACATGTGATTGTCTTGTTGTAACATTCTAGGACAACATGATGTTTATCCAACCAATCCTTACCAATTATAAAATTATATGAACCCAATGGTATGATGTTTACATCCAACTTTGTATTGAGTCCATTCATGTTTATCGGCCAATATTTAACCAACTCATTAATTTTCCTCTTAGCACCCATTGCTAACTGAACTAACCAAGATTTCATATGCTTACTTCTTTGCAAGTGAAACCTTTCAATGATGATAGAATTTATGTAACTATGGATAGCTCCTGAATCAATTAAAATTTCTATGGGCTCATTATTGATCTTACCGTCCACTTCAATCATGGGACATTAATTCTATGCCTACTTGTTATCCAAGGATGCATAAATCCTTGGAATACTTCCTCCCATGTCGTCCATTGTTTCAACCTCTTGAATATTATGGATAGTCCCCATTATTTCTCCTTTGTGAGGGAAATCCTTATGTATATGATTTCCGCTACATCCCCAACATTGCATCGGCTACTTACTTGGCCTTTTTCCAAATGAAGCCACAGTCTTTTGTTCATTTTGTTCGACTTGACCTTGTTAATTCACTTGGAAATTATTCCTGAAAAAGGGTGTCTTAAAACCCTTATGCTTTTGATCCTTCTTATCCTTCATCTTGTCATTCCAAGCTTTTTGGAAAAAAAATCTTCCTTTTCTCCATTCATATAGGTTCCTTGCTCTCTTTATGGTTTCCTCCAGGGTTTTGGGGTTGTCATATTGAATCTTATCATTGTAGAAAGAGGGTAACCCACTAAGAAACCTTTGGATTTTGACTTTCTCATCCTTGATGAAGTCAACATACTTCAAAAATTCAAAGAACCACTTCTCATATTCCTCCATTGTCATGGTTCCCAACTTGAGTTCAAAGAACTCTTTCATCTTTATTTCATAGTAATGCTCAGAAAAATATTTCTCTTGGAAATATCCCTTGAAATTCCTCCAAGATATTATTTTCTCATCAAGGTTCTTATATTGCTTAAGTTGATCCTCATCCCACCACATGACTACCTTCCCTTGCAAGTGGTAGTTGAGAATTCTAGCTTCTACCTGGGAGGGGTAATCATGCAGCTAGAAATATTTCTTCATTTCCAACAACTAGGCCTCCACCTCTTCTCCTTCACGGTGCTCACAATTGAAATTTGGTGGCTTAATATTCTTGATTTCCCCCTATAAGGTGTCTACCTCAGGTCTTCTCCTTTTCCTCCAAACAAGTGATCCAGGATCTTTTCATCGAAGTGACTTATAAAGAATTGTATAAAATGAGCATAAATTAAAGTGCACCATTAAAGAAGGAAAATCTCAATAATGAAGAGACATAAGCATCAAATATGAACACCAAAAACTTGATAATGGAGTTTGTCTCTTGTTGACTATGTCTCCGGGTCCTGCTCTCAAATGGGTAGGCCTTTTTATTAACTCAACAAAATAATTTGGCAAAATACATAAGTATACCTCATTATGAAATTAAGTTGTAGAAGCCTTGCTCAGATCAGAAAAAAAAAAATAGCACCATTGAAATCATGGTGTCGAATTACCAAAAAATGATTGTCTCCATGCCTCAATCCAACTCTGGCACTCCTAGGCCCAAGAGAAATTTTTTCTCGATTTTCATGCCCTATAACTTGCAATTAATTCCAAAAAAGATGCCTCGAAAACTGTTCCCAGTTGTACCGTCGCATGCCTCTCCTGTGCACTGGAGGATTTCAAAATTTAAATAAAAATTGTGGGTGGTATAAATAAAGGGGTCATTTGGCCCAACAACAACAGAGCTATAGTTAAGGCGTATGCATTGGGGGAGGTCCCGGGGTCGAGCCTGCGGGCCTCCCCTTTTGGCTTGTTGTTATAACTTATATATATATATATATATGTGTGTGTGTGTGTGTGTGTGTGTGTGTGTGTGTGTGTGTGTGTGTATGTATATAAATGAATATGGTGGTTTCATCAACTTTGGAGGTGGTTTAGATTGGTCCATTGGGCCACTAGATCTGGCGGAGCTCCGCGAGATTTGGCAGACCGACCCTTTTTTTATTTTTGAATTTTAGTTCTTGGGCCCTCATTGTGCATTTTCCCACTGCCACCTAACATCCCATGATTAGGCCACATGGCAACCAACCATTGGGCCATGACAACCACCTGTAAAACCACCTGCCATGTCAGCATTCCACATCAGGTTCCACATCAGCTTGCCACATCACCATATGGTTTTTCACATGGTTGTACGGACTACCACATGGCGCTTTTTCATTGGTCCACAGATCGACCTGAAAAAGAAAAAAAGAGTGACACGTGGCATCCTATGGTGCTACCACGTCACCATGATGACGTCATGTTGACGTCAACATGACATGTGTCACCTCCTGTGTGTTCCACGTACTGTATAGATGATGACATCATCCGTACTGATGCATATGTCAGCAGTACAGATGCTGACTCATCCCCTGCTGACTTGGCTAGGTTGACCAAACTTTGACTGCGAAAATCTTTCGATCTGTAACTTTGTTTGAAGAGTCCTTTACATTGTTGGAAATATTGCAACAGTGTAAATGAATCTTTAAAAATTATCCATAAATCTCCATAGTGTCCAATATAATGTGCATTATTAGTGTTCTAGAGAGATGTGACAAACACTGGCAGTCACTGGAGTCAACTTCCACCTAGTCCTAGTTAACTAGTCATGTGGTCGTTAGTTAACTAGCCAAACTGGAGTGAAATGAGGACAAGACTATTCAAACATATGGAATGTGCCTTACTGGTGATGATCCCATTGCAAGTGTGCATTATTGGTGATGGTCCCAAGTTTATCATGCAACACTTGGTGATAAATCCAAGGTTGACATGCAACAATTCACTCAACTAGTCTAATTGAATGGTAACTGATAATTGACTGGGGGTTATGTGGCACCTTTGTCTAGGGAAGAATATTATCAATGATAGAAGAATATATCAGACTAATGGACCCTCAACATAGCCAAATAAACTTAGGAAATAAAATGAAAGGAAAATCCTAGGTGTGTTTAATATCTCCAACAATTATTTCCAAGTAGAGGACTTTTGGACCGGATACATTCTTGAGTTTCTTGAGTTGCAGGAAGCAACATTTGGAAGAAGAAAAGTAAATTTGATGAAAGAGTAAATAAAATTATTGGCATGGAAGGAATAGAAAAATGGTTCTTAGGGACATTTTTGTGATGTGTGTATTAGTTGCAGCTACTTCTGGTTTTTTCTTGTAAACTATGTTGGTTGATCACAAAGTTTTTATTGGATAATAGGTGTATGCAGAGAATATCCTCAAATTTATTATCAAAGAAGGATGAAACAATGGAAAAATATTTTCCATAACTGGAGAACTTGGACCTTCTGTGGGGGACTCCTTTGTAACGAATCAAAATTCTATCAAGAAAGAAAAGGAACTTATGGAAGAGGGAAACAAGGATGTCATAAATTGTTATATCCTAATCAAGTTTATGAAAGACTATAAGCATTTGGATCCTGCAACATTAAAAAATAAAGTAGGTTTGAAGTTATTATGGAAATGAGATCTTGACCCTATGTTACCCGTGGAATGGCATTAAAAACATGTGAGCAAACCATCATTGAAGCTAACAATAGTTTCATTGATCATTATAATCATTCGATTGTCACTAAAATCTTGGAGAAATTCTTTAGAAGCATACTCTAAAGCACATGAACTGGTGGTTTTGGTTGACAACGCATATCCCGCAATCGATAGCTTGTTGAGTAAAGCGACATATAGTGTATTCAAAACATTACATGAACAAACTCCAAATAATGCTCAAGACATTACAACAAGGTGTTATGGGTTAAATATCATAGGGATCTCATAGGAGAGATGGAAAGATATCCCTAGGATCTACCTATTGATCCTAGAAAAAAAGAATGATATATTCCTATGGATTTCCGTGACTCAAGAATATGGATTCATAATTAACCTAAAGAGTGGTGGGGATAGCATAACTTGAACTATAGGTTGTCCTTCGTATATCTCGACTAATGAAGATATGAAGTTACAGCTCCAATATTCGAAATCTACTTCCTTGAATGTTAATGCTTTCCTCATAGTTCCTGGTTCCTGGTGCTCCTCCTTAGCCTCTTGATATTCTATCTCTATTTTTCCAGCATAACCGCCCTCAAAACTCCTCTCCCCATCTCCTTGATTTGGCCTCTTCTTATAGGATTTTAGAATATATTGGAGATAAGATTCATGACATGTGAATTAGGTGAATACAAATCATGGATAGGTGGACACAGGTCATGGATAGCTTGATAGCATGTGAACTAAGAAATTACAAGTCATATATAGGCTTGATGACATGTGAACTAAGAAAGTAAAAGTCATGCACAAGTTTCACGCTTAATTATGAGATTTTGCCAACCTATTATGAACTTTTTTTCTATTATGAGCTTTTTGCTCAAGTTCCATGCTCAATTATGAGATTTTTCCAAATCATTGTGATCTTTCTTTTCTATTATGAGTTAATTCTCAATTATGAATTAATTCTTATTTCATAATTATGAAATTGTGAAAAAGTAATTATTTCCTTGTGAAATAATTATGATAATTTTACTCAATTATATAATTGTAGCCTCATGACATCTAATAACATACTTGCAAAAACTATTGTAGAAAATACAAGTATAACAGATGCCCCCTAGTGTGTGAGGTGAAAAGAGGAATTGATGGTCAAAATACATTACGAAAATTCGTGGTGACGAGTTTCATAAGGAAGGAGTTCAGAGATCAAGGAGCCAATGAGTACCTGCAATCAAACATCAAGGATGAGAACATATATAGACCATCCCCTAGGTAGACATACTCAAATTATGAAGAGAAACAAAGCATGAATGCCAACAAAATACACTGTGGGTCCAAGAAGTGAAATGCAATACCATGACCATGAAAGAATACATGATGGATCCATGTCACCAATGAGATCATAGCCACAAGAAAATACAATGTGGATATATGAAAAAATATATAAGCATCAAGAAGACAACGAGCACTGAGGAAAGTTCCCATGAAGTCTTCAAAGTACTAATAGACAAGTGATATAATCCATCACAACTTGGGAAAAGAGGCTCTAACAGAATGATGTGGCCCCAAACCCAAGGTATTCGACCCAATGATGTTGAGCATGGTAGAAACTATATGATGACCAGGCATTGATGTATACTGTTAACATATGTGAGGGGACCTACTGATGATGAATATGGAACCCAAGGTACCTAGTACAATCTAGTGAGTGTGAATAAAGGATCTAATGTCGAACACTCATAGAATCAATCGATCAAGGGTCAATGATGTAAACCCATTGTCGATCATGAGGAGGCCTACCACTAAGAACTACAACCTATAAGGTATTAGCTAGTTTCTAGATCCCTCTCCTAGATAACGTGCTAAAGTCAATAAAAAAAGATCCATCGAAGGAGGGACTTGATGTATCCCCCATCAATCGACATGAAACATATAATGAGAGATGATGTGAAGAGAGAGTATCACTAAGTATAACTGACATAATGATTACCGACTTGGAAAGTCAACAAAATAATAGATGGTCGAATTAGGATCAAAATTCCCTTTAACATGTAGCATGGCAAAAAAATAACTTGGTAGCAAGATATAAGAGCTAGATGAATATAGTGCAACAACACAAGAGGCATTGAAGCATGCTCCATAATGACTGGAAGAGTAACCAGTCGGTGGAGTATCTCTAACTCATATTATTGGGATGGATCCTAGGAAAGATAAAACCAAACTATATGGTGAGGAATCAAACAAATGCCATGTTCAAGGAAGATTGGATCGACGCTACCATTTTGAGAATAAACCAATGGTGAAAAACCCCCCACTCTTTTTTTTTGTTTTTTGTTTTTCATGGTTTAACGAGCATGAAATAATGACACACGTATACTTAGTGTGTACCTTTTTCATGTCCTTTTACGAGTCCAAAAAAGAGATAAAATTATACTCATCTAGAGAGAACGACTGGCTCATCAACATGCTCCTATGTTCCAAGTGCATGGAACCAACCTAAGAAAGATGAATGCCAATGGCATAGGAAAGTGAGATCCACTCTTAGCATTTGTTCTCTCCATGTGTATATGGATGCAAAACAAAGGAAAAATAATGCAATAGGTAGATGGTCAAGGGATACATCAACAATGGTAAACAGGGTCTGGGAAAACAACAACACAATAGCGAAAAACATGACTAAAGCAAAAAATTCATAGCCGACCATTAAGAAACAATAAAAATTTTCTGGGAACCCCCATGGGATGTGGCTAGAATATAGATGAAGAGAGAAGAATAAGGCTCAATCATCGAGTCATGTCAGGGATGAATAAGGGCTTAGTCCTATGGGAAAATGCAGCATGGGCATCGAATAGTAATCTGGGCGCTAAACAAGGCTCCCATGAAGGGTAGGCACTACCGAACAGGTTATGATGTGAAAAATGGAGTGGCTAATGTTGCAACCCGATGAGATCAAACCTAAGGCATTGTGACGACATAATGGATGGTTAATAATGCAAAACACAAAATGTAGGGAAAAACCTATCCCTATATTCCGGTTTGGAAAACAAGTAACTCACATTCAGTGGAAGTCACCATCTTTGTAAAAACATCCCTGTAATCCTGTCAACACATGTAAACTAGATTTGGGGGGTCAAAATGCATAGTGAAATCTCAAAAAATAAAATATTTTTGGATATGATATATGAAAAATAAAAGGCATTCACATGACACACCTATGTACAAGGTACTACACATATTGATGCTTTACACAAAGTAGAGCCCATTGCGAGGATCAGGCCAAGGATCATTTCCGTAACCAATGAACCCATGGGTCGATGTCAACATCATATGGCATGCCATGTCGGGGCCATGCCATATAGGAATAAATTTCTACGATCGAATATACTCATCATGAGTGGTTTGGTGAGCAATGGAAGCTTTGTGATAAGACCCATCAAGATGTGAAGGAGGTATAAAATGTGAATCTTCGATGGAAGGGGAAGCAAATAATTCGGTGGAAAGTTCCGAAAAAGATATCCGAGGCAAAAAAGGGTTAAGATTAGGAGGTCTACTGGATTCCCCAACAAATGCCCCCGGTCTCGAGTCAATACTCATCATGCTAACTCTCATGGGTTTCAAATCAGGGAGGATGGATTCTCGATTATCCTCATCTTCCTTGGGCTTATCTATGGAAGCCATGACTTCCAAGATGGCCTCTTCTAGAGGAAACTCAAAATCTAGGATGTCATGTGAACTTGGAGAGTCAAAAAACCGTACAAGAGGAGTAGGTTGATCACACTCCATATGAGGATGGATTTTCTAACCAGTATTAGCATATGTTGACAAGATTATAGGATTGAAAATATCAACCGTTGTGAGCGGAATGGAAGCTCCATATGATTCAACATCCTTGGGATGAGGTGCCACCCAAGGATCAAAAGAGCCACGAGATCCACCGATATACGAAGAAATAATATTAATAGGAGCAATATGTGCAGTAGCAGATGGTGGGGGAAGGGGAAATATACCCATTCGGGAAGGATATTTGAACATCCCTGCACCAATGTTCATGTAATACTGTGTGGTATCACCGACAAAGGGTACATTTGACCCCAAATTGGACCCAAGGTCTAGGGTGCATAATGCAAGATGATTGATCATCACTATTCTCTGTTGATGAGGGAAGTGTAAGACCCTAAATATCGATGAGATGACTAGAGTCATCTCATAGAACTAAGTACGCCCAAGTAACAGTTTATACTCCAGAGGTGTGTCGACAACTTCTACAACAACAAAAAATTCTTTCCACCTAAATCAATGGGTAAGTCAATGATTGTTCCATGAGTTTGGAACATGTTTCCATCGAACTCTTTCAATAGTGTTGCAGACGTGTCAAGCTTAGGAGAGTCGAGGGACTTCCAATAAGAAATAAAAATTATCCAAGTTGAGGCTCCTCCATTCACCATCGTTCGGTAAATGTTTTTCCCCATTGATTGCACTATGACCTGGAAAGAAACATGATGGGAGAGCCTAGGAGTAACCTGAAAAGAATCGAATGTCATCAAACTCAACTTCGAGGGATCAACCCCACCTATGGATGCCAATAAGGATTTCCATTGCATGGGGAAACTTTGGAGAACTTCAAGTGAAAACATGGCACATGGTGCCTAGGCTATGTCTTCCACAATAATATAGTTTTGGGCGGCCCATGTGTTGGGATTATGCATTGTGTGTCGAAGAAATCCGTTTTGGGGGCGAAGCGATATGTCAAAAGATTGATTCTCAATATGAAGAGGGCCACTAGGCTTGGAAGAAAATGTTGCTTCTAGCGCAACATGGGAAGGCTAAAAAATTGTAATGGTCCCACTAAAATTTTTGGAAATTTCCCTTAGTTTGTTGTGTAGAAACTTTGTCAAACAATTTGCTACTGTAGAAATTTATATGTGTTGCTGATATGGGTTTTTCCACAAACAGTTTGCAGCCCTTTTTCCAACATATGTTTGACTCCCAACATACATATATACATCTATGGTAGAAATTAAAATACATAAACTTATCCTAGCACGGGATTTACAATAAACACCAATACTGAAAACTCAAACACTTTATTGAATTAATTTCATGTAGCAACTGGTATACATACAAGACTCAACAAATAATGCAACAACATTTATTAGGAACCTGATATAGGGTTTGTGGGTTGTCCTTACAATGTTTGAGATGAATGTGCTCAAAACTATCTGTCTAATACGTCCAAAGCTTTAGTAGTTAATACCCACAAGATGATAAGACTTTGCTGCACTAACAAATTGACTTCTCCTTCCAACAAATGGGTATGTCCACCAGAAGTTTGTTGCAGCAACAAACAAGGTCGATTCTGGTAAGAGAATTGCCCCCAACAATAGTATTTTGGTCCCTGGTTGAAGTATTATGCCCCAACAGTGAGGATCTTCGTCCAACCTCAAAGAATAACGCCCAACTTCTAAGAGAATGTGCCCAGCCTTCAAGGAAAGTTCCCATCAAGCAAATAAAGTGACCAACAAGTGAAAATCACCCTTTCCCATCAGTAATACGACCCCCTTGGTCATTAAATTCTCCCAGCAAGGTGGAGAACTCAACCTCTATGAAGAAAAATTTCCAACCTTAAGAAACTCAACCGCCACAATGAAAACTCAACCTTAGATAAGGAAACATTTGCTTCCCAAAGATGAAATATTGATCTCCATGCCATCTCTCTAGTACCTCTAAGATAACCAATTAGATTTGTCAATGTTTTAATGCCATTGTCAATGTTAGTGTTTGCATCTCGACTTGGTGGTTGACGGTTATGGTTTAGAACTTCTTCAGTTGGTGGTGGTGGTGGGTTTTGTTTTTTTATCATGCATATGCTCCATGCCAATATAATTTATAGGGTGAAATTGAACAAGAATGGAACATTTTTATTTCCTTTTTGAATTCATGGCATTTAATAAGTGTAGACATAATCGTTAGACAAAACCTACCTTGTACTTGAAAGAATTAAGAAGAAAATGTCTCTAAAATTGTTGGAAGCAATGAATGACAACAATTACAACCTTCCTCATCCTCATCATAGTCAGATCCACTACTCTAGTGCTCCAAAGTTCTCCTCTTCTCCTCTAGAATGCACCATGTGATGTTGAAACAACAAAAAAGCCACAACCCTTTTTTAATCAATACACATAAGAACCAATGTATGCCTATGAATCCACACACATTAGTAATGTGTGTGTTCTTAAAACATGCATACTTTCGTTCAAATCTTAGTTGGTGGATGACTTGGCAAGGTTGTGTCACGATTCAGAAGACTTCGTAACTAGTTTAAAAAGAATGTGTCCATGTTTTTAAATTGTGATTTCCACTTTTAACCCATCAATTTCATGAGAGGGCTCATATAAATATATTTACAAGATTCCAAGTCCCAAATCCCAACATAATACTTTAAAATTTCCAAATTACAATTTATTACCCGTCTAATATTTCCTAATAACTACTATAATTAGTGATACTAATATTATCCTAATATTAAATAAATAGAAAAAGATTTCAACCCAACCAAATCAACCACATAAATAACATAAATGGAGGAGTTTCAATTAGTTCCCATATAACCCGATGGGTCAGCTAACACATAAAAGTTGTACAATTCTTTAATGAGGACCATGATGGCCCAATTCGAATACTCATATCTCTTTGATGTGTCCGGACCATGATGGCCCAATTCGAATACTCATCTCTCTTTGATGTGGGACCATAAATCAAATTTCTTTAGCTTTCACTTACCACGACGTGATTATGTGCAATTACCCATAAAGAAATCCTTCACTTTAATTATAAAATAAAATAAAGGAAGGAATTTCGTGTGAAGATGCCCAAATATGTGTCAAGGAAGGAATACTTTCATTTGATGGGATAACATATGCGCTTCGCCATAAAGAAATCCTTCACTTTAATCCGAAAATCTATGGAACGCGATGTCCAACGGACAAAATTTTGATTTTTCTTTGGAGATGTCNCCAAATATGTGTCAAGGAAGGAATACTTTCATTTGATGGGATAACATATGCGCTTCGCCATAAAGAAATCCTTCACTTTAATCCGAAAATCTATGGAACGCGATGTCCAACGGACAAAATTTTGATTTTTCTTTGGAGATGTCGCAGACTACTACTTTCACTGTTAAGAAATCCTTTCGTTTAATTGGAAAATCAAGCGAATCTGCACGTTCTTTTCTTTTTTAGTGCGAGTGTGAAGTTGGATTTAAAAAGTTATTGTTTTGTATGTATTGGTGTAAATTTGATGAGATATTATTTATTATAATAATAATAATAATTTAATTTTAAAGTTAAAATCTAATTAAACATTACCATAAAATTTTAGTTATAATTTAAAAATTATTGAAGAAATAAATTTTAATTGCAAAATCAAACATCAAATTAATATATGAAATCTTCTTGTTTTTTGAACCACTGAAACATAACATTTTAATTACATTGTAAAAATCGATTCAAACACAAATTTTAATTGCAAAATCAAACATCAATTTAGTATATGAAAAACCCTTATTTATTGATGGAGGAACCAGAGTGATGCTATGCAACTGAGGAACCACACTATGCTATGCAATTGTAAGTTATTCAATATCAAAAAAGCTGAATATCAAAAAACTATATATTATTATCAAAGTTATTCTCTATTTACTATATATCAAAAAACTGAATTTAACTTATCAATAAAATTGGAGTTGTTGCTTTAACTTATTTCTTTGAAAATTTGTCTACAAAACGTCTAAACAGATTCATGGATGTTGTAAAATATCTAGCAAAATGGAGACCATGTCTGTAGCTACAAGTCAAATAAGGGGCCGCAGCTTTGCTAACGATATTTCCAAACACAAATGAGGGTTCAATGCGACGCATTGGCTTTATTTACTTCCTGCCAACCTCACATTTACCTCTCACTTCCTCTTTAAAATATGAGCAACCAAGCTCTTCACTGTATTATGTATCGGTTCATCTTCCTTCTGTTATGAAGGCACAAAGCTATTGAAAATATGAATAAAGAAAGAGGGTATCCAGAATGGTTTCAAAGGAATGAAGGGAATCATGAGTTGATCCACTTGTAATTATCCGCTTATCACAACTACTGATTGATCTGTGTCTGCCAACTAATTATAATCATTCCCCTTCTATCTATCTGGGACGGGGCCCACTTCTACGTTGTGCTAGATGGATGGTGGGTTCTACGTAAATCCAAGGGAGTCCTTGTAGGAAGACATTGGCTCTGGCAGTGTGCAAATCCCAGAGCTGTATAAATTAAATTAGCATTCTCTATGTAAACTCATTTATAACAATTTACCACACAAAACTTTAAGATACTCTCATGTCTTCGAATAATAGGAGAACGACTAGCGGTATGCAACTGAACAAATATTTGATTAACATAGATTTAAAATATGAACCACTTTCTGCACGTAAATAAATGTGAAATTCTCAGCTTAATGAAGTTGGCAGGAAATTAGAGAGAGTAAAGAGATTTACAAGTCAAGTCCATTTATATTTTTGCACAATTAAAATAAGAATTCCAAGGTAAATATTTTTCTACTTCAAAACTGTAATGTCTCTTTCCAAATTACTACATGAAGGATGATGGATTAGCCTATCCACTCTTCTCATAGACTATAATTAGTGGGAAAAGGGGGACTATGGAGATTAATTGGTGTAGCTAGCTTATTAAAGCTAAATTATAAAGGTGATATTAGTTAATTAAAATAAGGTTATAAAGTGACTCTATGATTAATAGAGAAAATAACCTTAGATGCCAATTTAATTATCTTATGTGATGGGCCCAACTATTTTATCTTCCATTATTCATCATCATGACCATTTCTGCACAACTTGCTTAAAAAGGGGTTATTATTGAGCATATTTTAATTAATTACACAAAATGTACTATTTGAAGCTTGTTTCTTGAAGAAATACATTTGTGTAATAGCTCGTTGGAATGGGGGTGAAAATATCTACAGGATAGGATGATGAAAAGTGACTTTCAGTGGAAGAGAAATCATAAAGGCAAATTAATCATTTTGTGGGGTTGAAAAGGTAAATAAATGAATAAAGTTATTTTAGAGAAAATATTAAAAGATGAACTAAAAATTACTTAAGGAGGAAAAAGGTGAGAGGGGTATAAAGAAGATATAGGGGTTCATTTCCTCTCATTATGCATGTTATGTTTTTGAGTTGAGATTGTGAAGATCTCAAGGAGCTTTGGAGGCTTATGGTTTAGAGTAAAATCCTAGATCTAGTTTGAATGGTGAGAGATCCACTCTAACTAGAGGGTTTGGTTTCAGTGGGGAGATCTCACTCTAGCCAAATATTATACATGTGTTCTTCTACAGGGATTGGAGCTATCATTTCATTATTTATGGAATGAATGTGTTGTTGGCAGGGCAAATTATTCAGTGGAGGGCACAAAAATTGGCAAGGGAGGCACACTAAATAAGAGGAGGGTGTATCCTTCATACAGGGTCGAGTTCTCTTAGGAGGCAGGGCACAACCTTGAAGTCTAGGATGTGGTGTTGGAGTGGAGGCCAATCTCTATTGGTAGAGGGGCACATTTGAGTGGAGGAGGGCACATTGGTTGTGATGAGGGCACACTTGATTTGGGAAAGTGTATTACTCTTGTGGGAGATAATAAAGTGTCAAAGGCCTTTGTATTGGTACAATAGATATTGCAGGGGATTTAAAGGGAGATAATCCCCTCTTCTTCCATCAAGCATCTTAGCTTCCATTGTGTGGAAACTTACAACAATCTATCCCATAATTCATATTGTTCTTCAATTCTATGTCAAACTCAGGAAATGAATAAACAAGGATATATTCTATGACTGAAGTGGAATACAACTATTGTGGATCAAGTTTTGGCATTCTGGGAGCATGTTTCTTTCTAGAAGAGGATAATATGAGCCTCTAATATGATCATCTTGTAACAAGTCAGAACATTGCAATAAATCAAATGTTTCTGTGAAATTTTCATTGTTGTCCTGTGTGTAATTTCTGGTTATTTCCTTGAATCTCTGTTGTATTAAGATTGTTTGAATATGGCGCCTGATTATGGCATGTAAACCTCACTCACCCATGAAACCACATGAGTAAATCAGAAACAATAAACCATTAATAACAACAACAAATATAAGTTAAAAGGGAGGTTGGGAGTATGTCTTCAAAGTGTATGACAAAAGTCCCATATCAGAAATAAGCTACAATAGTCATTAAGGGGTAGTTTTTATAGTGAAGGTAGGTGTGACAACAAACTATTTGACAAAATACATGACCCAAATTAGTATTAAACCCATCAACAACCAGGTATCAAACATAACAACAATTATAAGGGGGATTGTACATGGTGTGTCAAGTGTTTGACGAAATTCCTCAACCATGAAAACCATTAAAGCTGGACAACAACAAGTAGTAATTCATATCACCATTAGCAAGGGATATTACATTTGTATCAGAGCATGCTCCTTGATAGTTGTGAGGTTTTGAAGGGCATCAACATGCACATTTTAAAAAGATTTAAAAGGAGTAATGGGAGATACAACAACAAGTGTGGGGAATTTAGTGTGAAAAAATATTTCAGATTGCCATAATTAAGTGACCATCACTCATAGTAATCTAATTCAATAGTGAGTAGGTAGTCAAGATGATGACCAATGGAGAAATTGTAGAATTTTTTTTTCCACTTATGCTTGAATATCGGAAAAACATGACAAGGTTGTTGGAGCACCCTATGAGGAAAGGACCACAATTATCAACAGGGAAGAAGGAAAAAACATCCAAGGTTAGGAAGGTTGATGATGAGGTGGACGCTTTGGAGGTGCATGCATCCATACATGCTAAAGTCATGTGCAATAAATATGACCATACACCACGCCTTAGTACACCATTATAATTGTCCCATTAGGATAAAGACACCAGCACATATGATGGACAATTTTCTAGCACATTAGGTCACAAGGAGGAGGTAGCATCTTCACCTTGTGATGAGGTATATGGTGTCTTGGGTTTGAGTACACCTAAGTTTGTTGAGGAATTGGCATTAGACGATTTACCCTTGGGGACTGGTATTATTTCACAGAAGGTGCGCATGACCGAGGATCAGAGTAGTGTAGTAGATTTCAAGGAGTGTTCTTTTTTGGAGTCCACACTTGATTTGGGTAGTAGCACCGATGGGTTATTACTTTAGCATGATCGGTATGTTTGTGCTTATGAGCCACACCATTTGATAGGGAAACTGAAGGTTAGTGAAGGGAAGATTGAGGCAGCCATGAGACACTTTGATGATACACATGTTTTGGTGGAAGAATATCGTTGGAGAGCCATTGTGGCTCAAGAGGGTTGGGGAGATAAGTTTACCATTGTGGATTTTCAGATACTTAGAGAGGCGGTGTCGGTGATGAAGTCCGGCTATCAACATCTCCTTATGCATAGAGATTTCCTTTTAGCAATTGGCGAGATGTACCATGGGGAACTAGGGGAGAAAGAGAATGAGGTGGAGAAACTTAGAGAGGAGCTGAGACAGGTATCTCCTTCATCCATTTCAAAGGATGATTGGTCATATGTGTCATCCTTATCTTAGGAGGATATCAGTGAAAGGGACAGTTTGATGGAGGCACTTCATGTGTTAGAGGAGCCTCAGGTGATGGGTGACCATGAGGAGTGTCCAGACTCACAGGTGATTGCTGAGGGGTTTGACATAGAGGTTATTGATGCACAGGAGTTGCAGGAGCCACCACATTTAGAGATCCCATTGATTAATCTCAACGAGACAGTTGAGCATGCACTCACAAATAGTGGAGATAGTTTAGATGGGGATACATCCATGCGGTATCCATGATTAGATGATAAAAGTGTTGAGGACACATCCATTCAGGGTCCAGGGTCAATTGGCACTCATGGATTGAGCGATATAGTTATACATCCAAGACACAAGATGAAGTCATGAGTTACATGATCTATAGTTGTAGGCAATATTCACAGTCATAGGATGTTACTAGGAGGCACATTGGTTGACAGTGGCATATCGGGGGCTGTAGTAGTGAGCAGTAGTGAGCAGGAGCATGCAGAGTTGTACAGTGGTATGTAGAGGGATGCACTGGAGCATATGACTGATGCATAATTGGTGGAGCAGGGAGCTCCCAGTGGAGAGTGTTCTACTCCCTTGCAGCAGAGCATAGATGTTGAGGACTACACTCATTGCAACAACAATATGGATGATGGTGGAGAGAGAAGGGTTGACCACCAATATCGGAGGAAACCCGTTGTGATTGGGGGAGGTAGGAGATATGATGGAGTGAGTGTATCACATAGTGGAGACATGTACTAGACAGTGAGTGATAGTAGATCTGAGGTGACAGGGGTACCAAAGTAATCTATCAGTGGGATGACACTTAGGCCTACTACACTGACTTTTCTTTATGCATCACAGATAGGTGAGACAGAGCCGAGAGATATCTTTGAGAAGTATCAGAGAGAGTATGAAGCCTTGGGTGATGAGTTCCACAGATCCATTTCGTTAGCAGACTATTGCCACATCAAGTGTGGGCTTTGTCCTAGGAGGTGCAACATAGGAATGCAAAGTTACGACTCAGGGCTTGAGGAAAGGAGAATGGAGATTTCCACTTCTAGAGGGTCAGATAGGAGCTCAGATATATCTTGGAGGAGAGAATGTGGCACAAATGATGTATTGCCCATAGGGAAAGTCATAAATAGATTTCTCGCACATCAACAGAGCACAGACAAGATGTTAAACAAATCTTGGAGGAGGGATCGTTTCATGGATGATACGTTGCGCACAAGGCAGTGGACATATAGACTTTTCACACATCAACATAGCACAAATAGGAGATCCTTACAGATAGAGAGGTCTAGGATAGATGGAACAGATAAAGAGACTCAGAGGGGATTGAGAAGGAAGGGTCTTTGTTACAGTTGCAGGAAGCCTTGGAAGTTGGGTTATAGCTGTTTGAAGGATTTTTAGGTACATTCTGATAATGATGAAGTCAGGGGAGAAGGACAGACTCATAGTACTATGTGTAGCAATGATGAGGGGCAACTTCATGGAGAGGCTAAGGGGATGACTATCACCTCCCTACCGAGCATTCCTAACTTTCATACATTCAGGGTTAGGGGAGGAGTACAGGGACTACGAGTCATGATCTTGATTAATGGTGGGGACACCCACAACTTCATTGATTCAGGATTATTCAGGAGGCTGGGTTTACCTATGATTGATATTGGAGATTTCAGAGTGTTGGTGATAGGTAGACACAGTTTGACATGCACACAGATGGTTCAACACTTAGAGTTGTCCATGGGAAACCATACTGTGTTGGATATGGAGGACACAAATATTATCTTGGGAGTACAGTGGCTAAGTAATTTAGGGGCGATCTCTCAGGAATACCAAAAATGAACATGGAGTTCATGATTGCAGGAGGAAAAATGGTAGTTCTAAGGGGCATGACCAGTAATGATCCTAAGGATTCTTCAACACATCATAGGGAGATGGTGTTGGGACATGGTGGTATGCATATCACAATAGTTAGAGAGTCACAAACATTGATCAGGCGAGAGTCTTATGAGGGGATATCCAAGTAGAGATAGTGGGCACAAGGTACAATTCATTCAGGGAGACCTTCAATCACAGATAATGTTTGCACATTTATGGTAGGGAGCATATCAATAGAAGTTATCACAGAGAAAGTGAGACCATCGGTCAAAGACTTGGGGCACAGGTTCATGGTAAGAGGCAGGATCATAGAGGATGTAACATGGAGTGAGAGCCACATTAGGCAGTGCTTGGGTTAATGATTGCTTGAGAACAAATTTTTTTGGGAAGGGACAACTATAATGTCCCTTTCCAAATCACTACATGGATGATGATGCATTATCCTATACACTCTCCCCATAGGCTATAATTAGTGGGAAAGGGGAGACTATGGAGATTAATTGATGTCACTAGCTTATTAAAGCTAAATTATAAAGGTGATATTAGTTAATTAAAATAAGGTTATAAAGTGACTCTATGATTAATAGAGAAAATAACCTTAGAAGTCACTTTAATTATTAATTGCACTAAAGGTAATATTTGGAGCTTGTTTCTTGAAGAAATACCTTAGTGTAATAGCTCGTTGGAACCAGGGTGAAAATATCTACATTATAGGATGATGATAAATGACTTTCAGTGGCAGGAGAAATCATAAAGGAAATTTAATCACTTTGTGGGGTTAAAAAGGTAAATAAATTAATAAAGTTATTTTAGACAAAATATTAAAAAATGAATTAAAAGTCACTTTAGGAGGAAAAAGGTGAGAGGGGTATAAAGAATAGATAGGAGCTCATTTCCTCTCATTATGCATGTTATGTTTTTTATTTGAGATTGTGGAGAGCTAAAGGAGCTTTGGAGGATTAGGGTTTAGAGTAAAACCCTATATCTATTTTCAGTGGTGAGAGATCCACTCTAGCTAGAGGGTTTGGTTTTAGTGGGGAGATATCACTCTAGACAAATATTCTACAAGTGTTCTTCTACATGAATTGGAGCTATCATTTCATTCTTTGTGGCACGAATGTGTTTTTGGCAACGTGAATTATTCAGTGGAGGGCACAAAAATTGCAAGGGAGGCACACTAGATAAGAGGAGGGCGTATTCTTCATACATGGTCAAGTTCTCTTAGGAGGCAGGGCGTAAACTTGGAGTCTAGGCTGTGTTATTGGAGTGGAGACCAATCTATATTGGTAGAGGGGAGAATTTTATTGGGGAAGGGGGCATTTGATTGAAGAAGGAAGCATTCGTTGTGAAGAGGGCACACACAAACTTGATTTGGGAAAGTGTATCACTATTGTGGGAGATAATAAAGTGCCAAAGGCCTGTGTATTTCTACAACAACTATTGCAGGGGATTTAAAGGGAGATAATCCCCTATTCTTTCATAAGCATCTTATCTTCCATTGTGTGGAAACTTACAACAAACTATCCCAGAATTCATATTGTTCTTCAATTTTGTAAACTATCCCAGAATTCATATTGTTCTTCAATTTTGTAAACTATCCCAGAATTCATATTGTTCTTCAATTTTGTGTCAAACTCAGGAAATGCATAAACAAGGATATATTCTATTACTGAAGTGGACTGCAATTAATGGACTGCAATTACTGTGGATAGAGTTTTGGCATTGTGGGAGCCTGTTTATTTCTAGAAGAGGACAGTATGAGACACTAATATGATCATCTTGTAACAGGTCAGAACGTTGCATTAAATCAAATATTTGTGTGAAATTTCCATTGTTGTCTTGTGTGTAATTTCTGGTTGTTTCCTTGAATCTCTGTTGTAATAAGATTGTTTGAATATGGAACTTGATGATGGAATGTAAACCTCACTCACCCATGAAACCACATGAGTAAAGATGAGACAATAAACCATTAACAACGACAACAAATAGAAGTTAAAAGGGAGGTTGGGAGTATGTCTTAAAAGTGTATGAAAAAAGTCCCATATCAGAAATAAGCTACAACAATCATTAGGGGGTGGTTTCTACAGTGGAGATAGGTGTGACAAAATACATGACCCAAATTAGTATTAAACCCATCAACAACTAGGTATCAAACATAACAATAGTTATACGGGGGATTGTACATAGTGTGTCAAGTGTTTGAAGAAATTCCTCAACCAAGAAAACAATTAAAAATGGACAACAAGAAGTAGTAATTCATACCACAATTGGCAAGGGATATTACAAAAACAATGCATGGAATAAAAAACCTTCAATATGGTATTATATATGGTTTAAAGTTTTCATTAGTATAGAAATACAAATAATAGAAAGCCTGGTACAGTTGGGTTATCCTAGACTTGATCTAGAGACCTTTCCCGTGAAGTAAATCCTTTGTGTCAACAAAAATTGATGATGCAGTGGGTTGGATTTATTCCAGAATTGATTTCTTCTTGGTTGGTTAAATCCCTGACTCTTAATTTCTAAATCAATAGATCAAGTTAGAGAAAGGTCCGGTGTGGCCATGCCCATATGTAGGAACAAAGAGGAATGGAAGTAAGGATGCTGGGACATATGCTCGCTATGGATTTGGGAAATTCCAATAAATGGATGTACGTGAGCTGCTTGTGCATGGGAACGAAGGATTGACGAGGTGGTGTTGATTCAACAGAAACTGGGTGTGCTCCTCTCCTTACGCTCTCCACCTTAGTTGTTGCTTCCTCTACCGAAGGGTTGCGATGTAGCCCTAATAGACCTATCCTCTGTTGAGGAAATATTTTGACTTGGAAGATATATTAATAAGCCCATACTAGTCAATGATGAGAAGTCCTTCTCAAGATCATCTTGCACCGTGATATAAGCTAGGAAGGAAAACAAAGCGTTGTAGGAAGGTCGATCTTATCTGGAGAGACCGAAGAGACTAGGAGATTATCTCTTGCATGAGGTAAAGAATAACATATATATTCTCAACCAGAGCATATATGGAATATGAATTGAATTATTGTTAATTGCTTACCTGTTGACAATAGGTGAGATTGGTTGGATACAGGAAAACCCACCCGCAATCTTCCAGAAGCCTAGTATGTGCAAGAATGACAGTGAGGCAAGTATGTATAGGGATGGTAGAGAAAAATGTAAGTACCAATGCATGGCTTCACAATACACAACCAATCGTCACAATACTTCAATGTTATCTGCAAGTGTCACCGCTATGTGCAATTGTGAACACTTGGAATGACTGGCGCGTCTTGAATTCCTCGATGATTGTATTGTTGTTTCAACCTAATTTAACAATTAACACTTTTATAAGATTTATTTAAATTTTTTTAATTATTGTAATGCTCGCTTTCAAATTAATTTAGGAATTTGTGATTTCATAAGCTTTATTTAAAAAAAATTATTATTAGAGTGCCGAATTTTGGTAAATAATTATTTAGTAGACCCAGGGAAACACATGTCCCATAACACGAGGTTCGACCTCCATGATGATATCCTTTGCTGCTTGATCATATGTTTTTCTATCAGTATGCAACTCTCTCTGCAAGTAGAGATCTCACAATATGCTTGTTTATACCAGTGGATTAGATCCATAGCTCCTTACTATTTTTTATTGGGGCTACATCGAAAATGTATTATTTTTTATATGATTTTCTCTTCATTTACTGGAGAAACTACAAAGCTGATGGACACTGGTGAAATTTTATCCAAGAAATAAATTCCTGCAATTTGGTGCATTGTAAGCTATATCTAACAAAATGAAACCTGTTTTAGTTCAAAAGACCTAAATATTATCTATATCGTACTCTTGTTTGTGAAAACAAATCTGCAGCCACAGAAAACGAATTGCTGCAAAACAGAAAACGCAGAAAATGAATTGCAGGGACAGAGAATACAAAAAACGATTTTGACAGAGCCGCAGAATAGAATGCATAAACACCACGCTCTGATCTCATTATTGAATTGATATTTAAAAGAAATTACATGCAGGAATTGCTTCGTAAATAACGAAGCGGCTAACAGTCTAACACGGTGATGAAAACAAGAAACCAAACGCTTGCAGTTAACTAAACAATCAAAGAAGAGATTTGCTCCGCCAAAGGAGAAAATCGAGGAGCAAATCGCGGAGCAACTTATTCGTCTAACACACCCCCTTAAGTTGGAGCGCGACAATCATCTAA
>SNQJ01S0058498.1:27696-37937 GCA_010110895.2 Picea sitchensis
CGCTAATGAGGGTTTCTAGAGATTCGTCATTATGGGAGATTAACCCCAAAATTTTTAAAAATAACGATAGTGGGTGTGTTACAACTTGCTTGCAATGATTCAAGGCAGTGAGAATATATAGGGTAGATAGAATTAATGAAGGTCGTGAGAGGGAGATCAATATTCACTCCGATGGAATTAATGTCATGCATTATGGATTTGATTTCTAAAGCTAAATCCACAGGGTCATCATTATTCAACTCCAGGTTAAAGAGATTCAAAATTAGTTGTATGAGTTCAATCTAAGAATGCGTGTCACTCAATTCATTCAATCTCTTCAAGGTGCCATAAGAATCACTAATGGAAGAAATATGATGATTCATCTCTTCACTTACTGTAGCAGAGATCACAACATATGCCATCTGGTCTTTGTCTTTCCATATTAATGAATTCCATGAGAGGGAGATCAATCTTCACTCCGATGGAATTAATGTCATGCAATATCCTTTGATTTCTAAAGCTAAATCCATAGGGTCATCATTCTTCAACTCCTTGTTGAAGAGATTCAACATTAGTTGTACGAGTTCAAGCTCAAAATGTGTGTCATACAATTCATTCAATCTCTTCAAGGCGCCATAAGAATCACTAATGGAAGCAATATGACGACTCATTTATTCACTTACTATAGCAGTGATAAAAACATATTCCTTTTGGTCTTTGTCTTCCCATATTTTAAGTTCTTTGTTTGAGGTAAGAATGGTCAGTTTTCTACTAGGTTTGCTACTCTTTGCCTTTAATATTGAATCTTCTTCTTCCGATTCTGCTTCTTCTTCAATGATTTTGCTGCTCTAAGGGACTACTGCTTCGAAAATCCCTTTCCACAGGTCATTGAAGATCAATGTGCTCTTGATCTTCATGTACCAGTCTCTATAATTTTTCTTACCAGTCAACACCATGCTGACAATGGATATGAGAGAATGCATTGCTCTGTCTGTATTCACACGTATAAAGGTATCATAATGACACAACAATAAAATGAAACTGCACAAATAAAAATTAAACTGGAACC
Organism: Picea sitchensis; assembly: GCA_010110895.2. NCBI lineage: Eukaryota > Viridiplantae > Streptophyta > Pinopsida > Pinales > Pinaceae > Picea > Picea sitchensis. Next base: position 28,745 of record SNQJ01S0058498.1, read on the forward strand.
AAGAGAGTTTTGGCACCACTCTAATGAAGGAAACAATTGGAATGATGGGTACTTTCACTTGTTAACGTGAGTGAGGTCATACGATGGGAAAAATGTAATTGCACTGGTTTAAGAAGAGACAATCAATGCTGTATAAACGAAGGACATCACAACCCTTTGGTATCAACACCTCTATTGAAGTGAGGGATTATAACAATAGATAATAATAACAGGTTTATTCATCAATAGAATACCAACGAATGGATGTAATATCGAATGGATATATAACATCAAATATATGTAATAGAAAATGGATATATAACAACGAATGAATATATAACAACGAATGGATATACCAACGAATAATGTAGGGTACACCAACGAATGTATACTCGTTCTTGAATACCATTTCAAGAATATCAGAGAATACCAGTCAAAGAGATATAAAGGCAGGTCAGACCAAGTGTGAAGTAGCGTGTGAAATTAGGTATGAATGTAGGTCAGATTACTACTTTGTGTGTTATGAGCATGAGAGGGTCTGCAGAGGTGTTGATAATCACAGAAATAGAGGAAACGAGTCTACTACTCGAATCTGGTATCAAATGGATGTAGCTATCAGTCTGAAAGAATGTTAACAGCGTGAGAGAATACCCAACTAGTGTGTGAGATATTTTATGGTTAGGGTTTCGGTCTAGAGCAGTGTGAGGAAAACCTAGACTAGGATTGATATGTGAGCGAACATCAACAGAGAATAAGCTAGAGCGCAGACTGAGAAGAGACCACAGAATCAGTCAGGCAGGAAAGAGGCATTTTCTGCACCCTAGAGGAAAGTAAATGCCAAGAGAAATCATGGAGTTAGGCCAGGATTTGATACCATTATCTGGCCAAGCATTGGGCAGGAATCATAACTCCATGGGATGCTTATTCCATTGACATGAAGCTCAATAAATACACAAAGATGCAACCGTTGGTCTTCTCCAACGTATGACTCTTCCTATCACTTATGACGCTTCATATATACATTACTGTTAGAAGTAACACAACCACAAAGGATTATGTGTCTAACATTTATAAATCAATTTTTTTTCTTATATTTGGTGATTGACTTTGCTAATTCTCTCTATGAACTCAACATAAGGAGATATAACATTTGTGTGGCTCACCCATCTCTGAACATTCCTCCTCCCTTCTCTAGTGTTACAACAATTATCTAGCTTTAGAAAAACCTTGTAATGGGTGAGCAAGTTATGCCAATTATAAAGGATAACAAAATTAGTACTAGATAAATGATATGATTCTCATTTCTTGAACCATGGTGTAGACAAAGTATCCTTAGAAATGAAAAGTGATATATGTCAAAATTAAAAGTTTCCATTAATAAGAGTAATGGGGATGGATTTTTAATAGATTTTTGATCATGAAAATAAATAATTATACATAAAAAAATGGTGTCCTCTAACAGTTGATTTTAGAAGTTTGATATACAAATTTGTAATACTAGGGTTTCAATACTTCTACATTTACATGATTCAAGACCTTGCAATTATTAGAAAACTATAATAATAATAATAAAAAGACAATAAGGTGAAATTTTTAAATTTGCATTGGAAAATAAAAAGAAGACTTATAGATTTACATGATTCAAGACCTTTTACATGATTCAAAACCTTGCAATTATTAGAAAATAATAATAATAATAATAATAATGATTCAAGATCTTATAATTATTAGAAAACTATAATAATAATAATAAAAAAACAATGAGACGAAAATTTTAAATTTACATTGAAAAATAAAAAAAGAGAAAGAAAGGTAATACATGCAACATGGATAATCACTCAAAATAATATAATATTAATTAAAAGTTCATATCTATTTGAATGGAAAAAATAAATATAAATCTCCACAAACAAGTATAAAATCTACCTAAATGATTCATCCCCATAGTCGAATTATAAGAATCAATCACAATATTATTCAAAATCTCCAAACACACATAGAGCTTCTGAAAGGTAAATAAGCTATATATATTCTTCTAAAATCATTTCAAAAAGTGTATATTTGCATGAGCTCAATTATTTCTAAAAAGTGTCTATTTGCATGAGCTCAAATAAGCTTAATTGTACGATGAATGCTTTCCTTGATTCACAAAGTTGAGATAGAGTTTAGACTAAAACCTTTATAACATTCTAACAAATTACTATAGTAATATGTGAGATCAATGTAACAAAATGATAACGTAGACCAAATTTGACCACTGACAAAATACTATCATTAATACATATTAAAGTGGGGTTTATGTGAAAATGAAAAACAATTTCACTGTAAAATTAAAATTGAATAATACATATTAATGTGGGGTTTATGTGAAAATGAAAAACAATTTCAAATCGTTAAATTAAAATTGAATTACAAGTTAGAGAATATAATATTAAAATAGTTATTTTCAAAAAAAAAAAGTTGAATAATGAAAAAATACATAGTTGCATGGGAGTTTGGAAACTAGTTGAGAAAGTCTCCAATTGACTGGGAACTTTTTTGAGAACTTAAGAGTTTTTTTGGGAGATTCAACATCAAAAAAATGAGAGCTTGGGAACCAGTGTTCTTAAAAAAGAGCTTTAAATTAGAATTATATTAAATTAAAATGTAAATATATTTATTCATTTATTACAAATACATAATTTCTTACAAATATTTTCAGTATATTTATTCAAAATATCACTATAAAACTAAGGCTAAACTACAGGTAAATATTATTTAAAAAATTAGTAAAGTAAAAAAACTTAATAATACTCACTTTATAGTTGTGGATATGAAAAACTTTTAATGCATTTATGTTTTCCTTTAAGCCCAAACTAAACATGAAAGTCTCTACCACAAATATTTGTTCCACTTTGTAGTTGATATCAACCAACCATATCATTGACTTTTATTGTATTTTCATATTAGAAGAGTAGTACTATTTTGTTTTTTTCAATAAAAAAAGAATAATGCTTCAAATTTACAAAGATGTTTAAAGTTTATATATGTAAAGTTTAATTTTAAAAAGATGTTAAAATTGTATATATGCATTTTTAATTTTGTTTCTCATTTTCTAATGGAATATTTATGGATATTAAAGTTTCATTATTGTGTTAAATATATTCATATAATTATTAGCACGAATTAAATTAGTAATTTTAATATTGTAGTTGTTGCAATAAGAGAATATTGTCCTAGATTCAACTTCAATTTTATTGAAATAAGATTTAAAATGTATCAATATCTCTATACATTGTAATCTAAAATATTTTTTATATTTTTTTAATATATATTATTGCAGTTTCCAAATTCAAGTTTCTTGTAAATTTGAGGGAAACTTCTACTCATTCCAGATACTTGTATCCACGTTCCCACCTCATGCTGAAAAACAATTTCAAATGATCAAATTAAAATTAAATTAAAAATTAGAAAACATAATATTAAAATATATATTTTCAAAGAAAATAAAAAGACTATGTCATATTAAAGTGGTGGGGTTTATGTGAAAATGGACAACAATTTCAAATATTCAAATTAAAATTGAATTATAAGTTAGAGACCATAATATTAAAATAGATATTTTCAAAGAAAATAAGTTGATGTAAAAATTTATACATTCTAGAAATTGTTTTAATAGTATTTTTTTATAAAATTTAGATTTTTTAAAAGAAAATAAGTTGATGTAAAAATGTATACATTCTAGAAATTGTTTTAATAGTATTTTTTTTATAAAATTTACTCAAACAATATCATGTGTTGGAAACTCAACTAGAAATAATTTTAATTAGAATTTTTATAAAATTTACTCAAACAATATGTAAAAATTGTTTTAATAGTATTTTTTTATAAAATTTACTCAAACAATATCATGTGTTGGAAACTCAACTAGAAATAATTTTAATTAGTATTTTTATAAAATTTACTCAAACAATATCATGTGTTGGAAACTCAACTAAATAATTAATATAAATAATTTTAATTGACTTAATGAGCTTTAAGTCTAAAATACATACCCCATATTTTAGATACACGTGATCTATCATCCTATGATAACGCTCAACTAATTAAATGCTATAGGTTAGCATTATCTCATCATTTATCTAAATCACATAAACATGATATGGTATCATTTATATAAATCATATTGTTCATAGCATAAAAGTTCACTCGTCAAAATATTTCCATCTTTTCATAAAAAAACACTCTACCCATGAAGGTGTTGGCCAAATTATAAGTATTATGAAACTTAATGATCATATCGAATGAAAAATCTTTAATAATCTATTGAATTTTGAATTTTTTAATACTAAGTTGTTTGAAGAGAAAATATAATAGAAAATATTATTTTCATTTATATTGAAATGTTTTTATGCTTTTGCATAGTTAAATAGAGGGTGTATTTTTGATCCAGGTGAATATTAGTGGTTATCCACCTATTTTGCTAGCTCAAAACACAGTTTTCCATTTTGGCAGTTTTTCTACGGTTTTCCAGGTCTTGAATTTCTAGGGCCGTTTTGAGCTCCTAAATGACATTTTTTTAGCGCATAAGCACCAAGAATGAAGCTACAAGCAATGATAGGCTTAACAAAATGTGTACTTTTCGACTATACCTCTCCAACGGTATACTGAACGCCCCAAACAAAGATCGTATGCAAAAGTTATGCCCTTGGGAAGTTGACGTATCAACTATCCCCATCGAGTCCCATAAACCTTTTGGCGTTCCATCTTTTGGGTTTATTGTTTTAGATGTTTAGGGTATTCTCATTAATGTTTTATGTTAAAAAGACCTTTTGAGCTTCATTGTAAACACATTTTTTTGCAAATGAGCATAGTTGTCACATCTCCTCTCATAGATAAGCTGTCACCATTCTAATGTGTACATTTCATTATGTATTTTTATAGTTTTTGCAAATTTCATTCATTAATAGAAAATGAGTATTACCTTATCTCTGTGTTTCTTGCAATATATTTTTGTGTTTCTTTGTTATATCTCCGCCTTCATTTCATTCTCAGCATAATCGAGATCAGTGGTATCAGAGCAATCTACTCCATGTCATTTCTTAGTGCATGTCCCCAACAAGGTCAATGTATAGAGAGTTGGGTCTTGAGCTAGTTTCTCTTGAGGACAACCACTCTTTCTAGTCCAAGCGAACTCCCATGGCGGAAGAAAAGAGAGACGAGGGAGCAAGAGATCCTGTTATGCCGTTGCTCGTGGAAGTCCTCATGCAACAAAGGAACAAGATGATGAATACTTTTTCCTAAATCCTTTGACGACTGCAAACAAAAATAGATAGATCTTTGTCAAGTGGCCACTTTGGAGGCACCACCCCCTTCAAGGTACAAGTTAATTTTGATTTTACCGTATTTGAAGGTCAGATAGATGCAAATGCTTTGGAAAAGTGATTAAATCTACCAGAAGGTTATTTCTCTGTCTACAATTTTTCCAATAGGGAAAATATCACCTTTGCGCTCCTTAAGGCTGTCCCCCATGTCAAATATTGGTAGGAGACTTACTGTGAGAAAAAATCCATAGAGGAGTCTGGAATATTTGGGGACGAACCCACTTGGGACTCTTTTATGGATGCCGTCAAGGAACAATATTACCCCGTTGGAAACTATGACGACCAGTATACGAGATGGATCGCACTGCATCAAGAGAGGGACCAAACAATGTCGGAGTTCACAAATACCTTCCATACACTATGCACCAAGATAGGTATCAAAGACTTCGAGCAACATATGGTTCTAAAATAACGTGGGGGTCTACATAGGTACATCCAAACAAAAAAGGAGTTTCTGGACATCTCATCACTGGGATCTGCTTATCGATATTCTGTCAAAATCGAGAATACATTTAAGCAACAGAACAAACTGGAGTTTGGGTCCACAAATATGCAACAACCAAAGTATGGTAATGGTAGCCCTAACTCATAGAACAACTAACCTCAGGAAAACTAGTCCAAGCCCTAGGAAAAGAAGGGCTACAAGAAGATGAAGAAGGACACTGGAAAGTGGTGCGACTTTCACAAAATCCCTTGGCACAACACTAATCAATGTCGCTCGAAACAATCACTAGTGGCTAAGCTCAAGAAAAAAGAGTTGGACCCCAACTCAGACTCTGATTCATAAACTAAAAGGAAACAGATCATCAGTGCAGAAACCACTGCTACCATCGTGACTACAACAATCCAACCAGAAGAATCAGAGGAGCCTGAGGAGAGGGAGTGCCTCTTCCATTCACAAATGTGGGTGAAGGGGACCCCACTTCATTTCATTGTTGATAACGGAAGCCAAAATAATCTAATCTCAGTAGAGGTCATCAAGCAATTGGATTTATCGACAACACCACACTTGAAACCATACAACATCGGCTAGCTTCGCCAGGGACAAGATCTCAATGTAAGCCAATAGTGCCTCCTATCCTACGACATCAAACCCTTTAAGGATGATGTACTGTGTGATGTTGCCCCACTAGAAGTTTGTGATGTTCTTTTAGGGAAACCATACATGTGGAAGCGTCATGTTGTTTATGAGTCTCGACCCCGTAGTGTCATTGTTATTTTGGGGGGTCAACTCTATAGGGTACTCGAAGTATTTCTGACTACTATTGCGACAAAACATTGTCACAAAGTAATCTCTCATACCATAAAGTTTAGCCTCTTCATGATCTGGTCAGAAGGTGAAAAAAAAGACACTGCAACCATTGTAGCCTCAACCCAAGACCTTTCTATCCAACAGAAGCAGGTCGACAATATTGTAGAAGAGAAAAAATATATTCTTGCTTCACCTATAAGGGTGCCTCCACACTACCAATCAAGCCAAGCTATAACAAAGCCCTTCATAGCTCTATTGGCCACAACCCTTTTCAAGCGTGCTTGGGGTTCCAACCATTAGCCCCCATATCAATAGGTTCATGACATCCTTCAACAAGATACTGCCAAGTGCAAGTAGGACAACTTCTTCAGCAATGAAAGTGACTCACCAAGGTTCATATTTAACAAAAGCTTCCCCATCTGTCACATTCCCACTGCCTAAATCAAATTTTTTCATTCTTTTTTCTCAATAATGAGAATCCCCGAAGTCCTACGAGGCTTAGCGCAAGCTAATTAGCGCATTCGATTCCCTGCTGGAATCTCTGATGAAAACCCGATCCACATGTCCTTAAATTTTCCCACACGACTCTTCTGCACTTAACTGTGAACTCTCCCGATGTAATTTCGGGTTTCGGAGTTTCTTTCTTTTGATGTCGAGAGTTCCTGTCCTCTCGAACTCCCGAACTCCGATTCGCCGATGCGCTCCCTTCCGGACTTAGCCCTCCTGGCTATGGCCCCTAGTCCATATGATTAGTCCTCGTAAGACCGTAGTCTTATCTCCCTTCGGGGTTTTGGACATCGCAATGCCAAAATGCATAAACATCTTGTGCACGGGATCCCCGATATCCCGATCCTCGATTGTCCGACTTGACGTCAGCTAGGCCCCACAACAACAGAGCTTTCTCCCCCTTGTCGGGGTTCCGGACTTCGCGATTCCAAGTTGCAAGGACTTCTTGCCCACAGGATTCCCGATATCCCGACTCGCGATTTCCCGATTGACGATTCTCTTTTCGGGACTTTTTTTCGATATCGCTCAATCGCTGCCACGCGTCCCAAGAATGGACGGTTCAGATTACCCCTCGCGTTTTCGAGACTTCTAATGTCCCGACTTTCACGACCTAGGAAACTCCGATTTCCCGAGTGCCGATATACCGATGTCTAGTGTCCGGATCTCCGGAATGAACGATCACGTGACATGTGTCCTCTCTCAGACGGACGACCTAGATTTGTGTCGGGGTTTTCAAGGTGGACTTACCCGATCTCCTGTCCACGGGAATGCCGATATCCCAACTCCCGACGCCTTGATCTCCGCCATGTATCTCCACTAACGGACGATCCAGATCGCACCTGTTCTTGGCTGCTTGCACCCTTTCTCTGTCCTCTACCTTATCAATAGTGCTTTAGCGGGATTTTCCGCTGTCCCGTCAACAACCTTTCGACCACAACCTTTCCATGGTCACCCTCTGCTTGAGGTTGTTCATTATTGGCAATTGTCTTTCTCAACAGTTCCAATATTATTCCTTTATACACATGACATACACCATAGGCATATTAATCGTCATGTAAATTGAAATGCAAATATCATAGCGTTTAATTAATAAAAACATTTTCAAGCATGTCTAGCATATCTGTATGCACTTCATCACATTATCCTTAATGTTTTTCATGAGCATAACACAACAATTCTCAATCATTTTCACAACATTACAACCATCATTATTATGGTGTCAAAGCATTTTTTGTTCATCAATGTACCAACTTCCTCATTCGTAATGCACAACAAGGGAAGAATTGAGGGCTCTCCCCTTCTCCCAATTCTTTCTAAATCGCCTGGGGATTTTCAGCCCAGTCAAGTTATCTCTAAGGTCTCACTGCCTTTCCTTAATCACAGCTTCAACCAAGCTGTATCAATTAAACCTACTCATTTATTTAGTTAATCATATTCAGGGGTTTACTGGCCTCTTACCAACCAAGATGGTTTCCACAGCTGCTCTTTTCTGAGCAGTCCTGGTCTAGGCCCATCCTAACTTCTTAGGATACTTCGACATGCTTTAGTAGCAAATATTTGTTCATAATGGGTCAGGAATGTGTGCATACTACACACTTCCATTAGGTTATCAGAATGGTCAGTATTCGGTTATTAGTCTTCTATTACTTACATGATTTTTATACATGGACAGGCCTTGCAACCCATTGTCCAATCCTTAAAAAATTATCAGGGTTGTGACTCTGTTCCTCTGACATAGACCTTATACAGTTCCTCCACCGAGAACTCCTTCAGCATGCAACTTCCTCGTTGTCGATCCATCACCACTGTGATGGCCTCAACCTTGAGTTAGCTTTTTTTTTTTTTAGTGGTCTACCAAATATTCCCTTAAGGAATGTAAACATGCATCTTTGTTAACTTACATCTANTTTCATAGCCTACATACATTTCCATTTTTAAAAGAAGTCATCTCAGGGTTGTTCACAGTCCTTCTCATGTGACCTGCAGAGGCATAAACCTTTGCCTCTTATCATGACAACAGAGCATCCTTGCTCGTTTACTCTTTCCTTTAATTGTACTGGATTTTTTTGGGGGTATGGAGTACATTCCCTTT
>SNQJ01S0058498.1:58579-86815 GCA_010110895.2 Picea sitchensis
CATGTTGTTTAACTTGTTCTTATACATTAGGTATCTAGTCATATCCATGCTCTCAATGGGGGAGAGGCTTGTTTCTACGAGGAGGATGGGATAGAGTGTATTTCCTTTAATTTTGAGATTACTACATTTTAAATCTTATTTCAATAAAATTGAAGGTAAATAGATGAGCAACAACTACAATATTGAAATTACTAATTTAATTTGTGCTAATAATTATATGAATATATTTAAGGCAAAACTGAAACTTTAATATCCATAAATATTGCATTAGAAAATGAGAAACAAAATTGAAAATACATATATACAATTTTAACATCTTTTTAAAATTAAAATTTACATATAAAAACTTTAAACATCTTTGTAAATTTGAAGCATTATTCTTTTTTTATTGGAAAAAACAAAATAGTACTACTCTTCTAATATGAAAATACTATAAAAGTCAATGATATGGTTGGTTGATATCAACTATAGAGTGGAGCAAATGCTTGTCATGGATATGGTATTGATTTATTCTACTTTCATGTTTAGTTTGGGCTTGAGGGAAAACATAAACATACATGCATTAAAAGTTTTTCATATCCACAACTATAAAGTGAGTATTATTAAGTTTTTTCACTTAACTAATTTTTGAAATAATATTTAACTCTAGTTTAGTTTTAGTTTTATTGTGATATTTTGGATAAATATAATGAAAATATTTGTAAAAAATTATGTATTTGTAAAATGGAATAAATATATTTACATTTTAATTTAATATAATCCTAAATTAAAGCTTTTTGTTTAGGACATTGGTTCCCATGCTCCCATTTCCTTGATGTTGAAGCTCCCAAAAAGCTTCCAAGTTCTCAAAAGAGTTCACAACCAATTAGGGACGTTCCCAACCAGTTCCCAAACTCCCGGAACTTGGGGAACGAGTTTCAAAGATGTTGAAAATGCCTGGAGCGGTTCTCGTGCAACTATTGTTAGAAGTAATTCTCACATTAATGCTATGTGCTAAGTTTGAGGATTGGCTTGAGGTTTTGTAGGTGACTCTTGAGATATTCTCTCAACCTACATCTCCATGGTTGGAGTTAGTTGGATCTCACTCCAACTATATATACATGTTATATCTTGATGTGTTAATATAATACAAAATATTATTTCTATGTATCTAATTCTTTCTATTTGTAATTTGGTATGAGAGCGCAGATCTGCCATCATCTCCCAGCCTCGGTCATCGTGAATATATTCCACGGGAAAGGGAGGAATCTGTCCGAAAAGAAAGAATGCCACTGTGAGAGGAGAGTCGCTATCAGTTTGCCATCAACACATTGGAGCCGTCAGCAACCGAAGGAAGAGAAAAGTCGTGGAGGTCGCTTTCTGGTGGGGTGAGATCTGTGTAAGAGATATTTTCCATATGTTTGCAGCTAGCTATTACAAAGAGGTAATATGGATTCATCCATAATGTTGGAGAAATTTAATGGCATCAATTTTTATACATGGAAAGTCAAAATACAAATGCACTTGATGAATAAGAGATTATGGAATTTAGTAAAAGGAACAGAAAAAACACCTACTCATGCCAAGCTACTAAGTGAATGGGAGAAGAGAGAAGACAGGCCAAGGCTATTATTGGATTGGATCTTTCATACACTCAATTGCATTTAGTTGATTTAGTAAAATTATCTAAAGATATTTGGGAGCAATTAAGTAAATTATAGGGAGAAAAATATTTAAATGCAAAGTTCTCTCTTAAATTGCAACTCTTTAGCCTTAAAATGCAAGATGAGATACCACTATCCAATTATATAAATGCTTTAATGTCTCTTTTAAGGCAATTAGCTAATGTTGGTACCAAGGTAGAGGCAGAAGATTCTAAAGAAATTATGTTAAATAGTCTATCCTCTAAATATAACAATAGTGTATTCGCATTAAGTCAAATGTCTTCTCAATCATTAGAAGAAATGGTAGCATCACTTTTAGCCGAAGAAAAAAGGATGAATCCAGAGGACACAAATGTTCATCATGAAATTGCATTATTCTCCATGGGTAAGTCGAAAAAAAATAAGGGGTCAGGTGAATGTTTTTATTTTCACAAGTATGGACATACTGCATGGAATTGCAGAAGTCGTGCAAAAGATATTCTAAATGGTAAAGAAACTGCGAACATTGCTCATATAGATGATTCATTTGAATCAGATAGTGATGAAGAACCACCAGAATCTTCATTCAAACTATTCTAAAAAAAAAAAAGGAGGGGATTTCAATTTTTCTAGTGTTTGTATGTGTGATGTGTTATTTATGTTGTAATTTTTTTTCAGTATAGTGTTATGATGTAGAGCCACAACTAAGGTTTATACTGATGTGACTCATCGTGCTCCGGGAGCATTAGATACAGGTTATTTTTATGGTCAAGTTGTGAAACTGACTGCTGAAGATATTATGTATTTAGATCATTCTCCTAGATACTATGGATAGCCGAAAGCGAAATATTCACAGATGGAAGTGTATCCATAGGATAGTTCAGTATCAAGATTGTCCTTCGGGAGGTCGAGAAGCATCAGTTCTACAAGAACATATAAAGATGGTCAGAAGCATTTATATTTTAAATGAGTCGAATGGTAAGATCAAAGATGAGGATGAGAAAGAGTGCAGTCTGAAGGCATAGGAGTGAGTACAGACGATGATGAAGACCATACCAGACAAAGTTAAAGTGTTGTAACTATTTTTTGTTTTGTAAATGCGATTTCACATTTGTAAATTTTGTAATGTAAGCATTAAAGGGGGGTGTTAGAGATAATGCTCACATTAATGCCATGTGCTAAGTTTGAAGATTGGCTTGAGGTTTTGTAGGTGATTGTTGAGATATGTTTGGAGTTAGTTGGATCTCACTCCAACTATATATACATGCTATATCTTTAAATGAAAAATCCTACCAAAATACAAAGTGCATTTTAGGATGCAATGCATTATATATTCCAGAGATTGTAACATTCATTTCATTTATATAAATGGAAAAATCCTACCAAAAAGAAAGTGTATTTTACAATACAAATGCATTATATATTATAATATTGTAGAGATTGTAAGATCCATTCATTTATATATTCTATAAAAATTGACTTAATTTTAAATTTTAACATTCATTTTGTTTATATAAATGGAAAAATCCTACCAAAAACAAAATATATTTTACAATGCAAATGCATTATATATTACAATATTACAAAGATTGTAACATTCATTTCATTTATATATCTTAAAAAATGGATTTAATTTTAAATTTTATATAGAATTAATAAAATAAAATATAGTAATAATGGGATAAATCCATTTTCAACTCAACCCTTTTATAACTTGCTTTTTCAATTTTCTAAATCTTCTTTGACTAGTTAACTCAACCCTTTTATGACTTGTTTTCTCAATTTTCTAAATCTGCTTTGACTAGTTAATTATGCTATCTGACATTGCCACTAACTTAGAAAAATAGCAAATCAATGACTTGTTTTCTCGATTTTCTAAATCTGCTTTGACTAGTTAATTATGCTCTCCTACATTGTCACTAACTTAGAAAAATAGCAAAACAATGGTTAAAATTAATTTAATTTTGTCAAATTTGTGATAATTTAATTTAAGATTAAAAAAAATGATGTATGAGATTTTTATTTATGAAATACAAAAATTTAATCAATTAACTTCTAAAAATGTATATACCATTTTAATGACTTTCAACAAAGAACTCTTGACAGTTAACCCACTAAACCCATTTTATATTAACATATGTCACTGGGAATGTATAATATCTTCTTATGTAAATAGGGATGGAATTTGACAGATAAATAGGCAAAACCAGTATTGGAGTAATCCAAACCATCAAATTTGAAAAACTTTATCAATTTGAAGTTCTTCATATATAAATAAGGATGGAATTTGACACCAAATAGGCAGAATTAGTATTGGAGTAATCCAAACCATCAAATTTGAAAAACTTTATCAATGAAAAACTTTACCAATTTGAAATTCCAACCCTGCATGCAAGGTTGTATAAGTTCTGTTATGTTAACCGTTTCTCCTCACCTACACTGTTGTTTTAATCAAAACCATCAAATTTGACGAACTTTACCAATGTGAAATTCCAATCCTACATGCAAGTTGTATGAATTCTGGTCTATTAACCGTTTCTCCTCACCTGCACTGTTGTTCTAGTGTTGAATGTGCTTGCCAAAGTCCAAACAAAACAAAATATTTTGTCAAAATAGATACACCTATCGTTTCATTTCATATGGAATTAAAGTACAGAATAACGATCCTTCAATTTGACCCATCTGGTCAAGCGACAGTCGGTCTTCTTAGGAACACCTGTACTAGTAATTTTCTTCATGTGCGTACGATGATCTTTATGGCAGAAGGCAGTACCAGAGGAGGCCGTGGGATTGTATCCTCGGCTTCCCCTGTGAAGCGAAACCTGGGTTGTCGAAGACTCAGGCGGCTTTACCATATTCTCAGACAAAACAGCATCGGCACCAGCACGAACGTTATTTTTAATGGCCAGAGCCGACCTGCCAGATCCTTCTGACTCCCTGGGAATGTAGCCCTCGAGCCATACAAACCCTGATGAACCCGGCCTTCTGAACGATAAGGATGATCTAGTCAGGAAAGAAGCCATTGAATACAAAATAGATAACATGAACTACCCAATAGCAATGGAAGAGGCTGGTCACATAGATATATATTTTTTTTAAAACCTCGGAAGTCGGACTTCCAACGTACTTGGCGTAGACCTTCGTTGGTGTGTGAAGATAAAATGTTGGAGTTGAGATGAACATTCATCCAAAGTCAAACGTCACTATAGCGCAGAAACATTTGGAACATGACACATGTTAACTTAATATCAAGATTGGACGAACATTGAATTGAATGGGGATGTCAACAAAAACATATTTGAATTTGTGACTTTTTAGGAGGAAACACATGTTCTTAACCATTAGGCCCAGTGAAGTTGTATAAGATGAAAACTACAATGAATATAAGATGAAAACTAGACTTGAGTAGTTAATTTTATATAATCTAAGTGCTCGGTGTTTTTCAGTACAGAAACGCAATTTAAACAACAAAAAATTGTGATTTCTTGTTGATTTATGTCGCCTGATTATGTACAACAGAAAATTGTGATTTCGTGGAGATTAAGATTCCGATGAAAAATGTTCAAAACTAAGAACAATTAGACAACCCCAAATGTATGTTGGAATGTATGTTGGAATGGCAAAGAACATTATTTGACATTTTGATTTTATGTATTTTGTTTATTTTGTTTATTTTGAAACAACAAAAACTTCAATATTGTAGCAAAATTTGTATCGAAATCTAATAGTGATTGAAGTGCATCCACCAATAGTTATATGGCAAACAATATGCACCTCTTAGCAAAGCAGTGTTGGGATATATACTATCCTATCTAAAAATTGTTTTAAATAAACATTAAATGATTTGCTATTGAATATGATAACCTCACAATATCATGTTGAGATGATTTAGATAAACATAGAATAGAAGTTAATAAAACTCACAACATTTCATTAATTAGACTCTGCTAAGTTCCTTTATGAAAGAATATCATTCTAAATGGACAAGAAACCCCTCATTCTTAGCTTTGAAACATGCTTAGTTTTGAAACCTGAAATAACATCACCAATCTCCTTTGAAAATAATATTAGAACAAGGGTTGATTCAGATTATGCTAAGAATGAAATGAAGGAAAAGATATAACAAAGAAACACAGAGATACAGTAATACTCAATTTCTATTAATGAATGAAATCTGCAAAAATTATAAAACTATAGAGTGAAATGAACTCACTAGAATAGTGGCAGCTTATTTATAAGAAGAGATGTGACGGCTATGCTCATTCGCAAGAAGATGTGTTAACACTATGGCTCAAAGGCCTTTTTAACATAAAGCATTAATGAGAAAACCCTAAACGTCCAAAACCCTTACCCCAAAAGATGAAACGCCAAAAGGTTTATGGGCCCCGATGGGGGTAGTTGATATGTCAACTTCTCGAGGGCATAACTTTTGCATACAATCTTTGTTTGGGGCGCTTATTATACCATAAGAAAGGTCTAGCCAAGGTGTGCACATTATGTTTGGCCTAGCATCTGGCTTCCACTACCTGTTATGCATTGCCACGCCAAAAAAAAATTGTTTAGGGCCTCAAAACAGCCCTGGAAGTTCAGGACCCGAAAAACCGTAAAAAAACTGTCAAGGTGGAAAACTACATTTTTAGCCAATGGAATAGGTGGGTGGCCATCAATATCCACCTAGATCATTCCTCCCCCCTTCGGAATAAATGGTCTCCATTGTGTCAAATTCCCGTGAGAGATGGGGAAGATTTTGTTGAATATGAACCTTGGTGAGTCACTTTCCTTGTTGAAGAAGTTGTCCTACTTGTACTTGGAATTATTTTGTTGAAGGATGTCATGAACCTATTTTTCGAGGGGTTGGATACGTTTAACCAATATAGTTGCATGCCCTGCCTTGGTCTGAGTGTGGGAGGACTTTGTCGATGAAGATGCAGCATGAAGAGCCATATCAATGGGGGCTAATGGTTGGAACCCCAAGCATGCTTGAAAAGTGTTGTAGCCAATAGAGCTATGAACGGCTATGTTATATCTTGGCTTGATTGGGCAGTGTGGAGGCACCCTTATAGGTGAAGCAAGAATATTTGTGTGCTCTTCTACAATATTTTCGACCTGCTTCTACTGGATAGAAAGGTCTTAGGTTGAGGCTGCAGTGGTTGCAGTGTCATTATGTTCACCTTCTGACCAGATCATGAAGAGGCTAAACTTTGTGTTATGAGAGATTATTTTGTGACACTGTTTTTCCGCAATAGTAGTCGAAACTACCTCTGGTACCCTATAGAGATGACCCCCCAGAGTAAAAATGACACTACGGGGTCGAGACTCATAAATAGCATGACGCTTCCACATATATGGTTTCCCTAAAAGAACAACACAAACTTCCAATGGGGAAACATCACACAATACATCATCCTTGAAGGGTTTGATGTCATAGGACAGGAAGCATTGTTGGCTTACACTGAGATCATGTCCCTGGCGAAGCCAACCAATGTTTTATGATTGCAGGTGTGGTGTTGTCGACAAATCCAACTGCTTGACAACCTCTACTGAGATTAGGTTATTTTGGCTTCCACTGTCAACAATGAAATGCAGTGGGGTCCCCATTCACCCACATGTGTGAATGGAAGAGGTGCTCCCCCTCCTTAGGCTCCTTTGGTTCTTCTGGTTGGATTGTTTTAGTCATGATGGTAGCAGTGGGTTCTACACCGATGATCTTTTTCCTTTTATTTTATGAATATGAGTCTGAGTTGGGGTTCGACTCTTTTTTATTGAGCTTAGCCACCAGTGATTGTTTCGAGTGACATTGATAAGTCTTGTTCCAAGGGATTTTTTGAAAGTCACACCACTTTTGAGTGTCCTTCTTCATCTTCTTGTATCCCTTCTTTTCCTATGGCTTGGACTAGTTGTCTTGAGGTTGGTTGTTCTATGAGTTAGGGTTGGCTTTACCATACTTTGGTTATTGCATATTTGTGGACCCAAACTCCCGCTTGTTCTATTGCTTAAATTTCTTCTCGATTTTGACAAAATATCGTTAAGCGGATCCCGGTGATGAGATGTCCAGAAACTCCATTTATGTTTGGATGTACCTATGTAGACCCCCATGTTATTTTGAAACTAGACGTCACTCGGAGTCTTTGATACCTAGCTTGGTGCACAAGGTATGGAAGGTATTTGTGAACTACGACATTGTTTTGTCCCTCTCTTGATGTAGTGTGATCCATCTTGTGTATTGGTCATCATAGTTTCCAACGGGGTAATATTGTTCCTTGACGACATCCATAAAAGAGTCCCAAGTGGGTTCGACCCCAAATATTCTAGACTCCTCTATGGAGTTTTGATCACGGTAAGTCTCCCACCAATCTTTGACATGGGGGATAGTCTTAAGGAGCGCAAAGGTGATATTTTCCCTATTGGAAAAATTGTAGACAAAGAAATAACCTTCTAGTATATTTAACCACTTTTTCAAAGCATTCACATCTATCAGACCTTCAAATACAGTTAAATCAAAATTAACATGTACCTTGAAGGGGGAGGCGCCTCCAAACTGGCCACCTAAAAAATATCCATCTATTGTTATCAGCAATCCTTAAAGGATTTAGGAAAAATTATCCATCATCTCTTTCCTCTTTTGCATGAGGACTTACACGAGCAACACCTTAATAGGATCTCCTTCTCCCTCGTCTCTCTTTTCTTCCATCGTGGGAGGTCGCTTGGGATGGAAAGAGTAGTTGTCCTCAAGTAAAACTAGCTCAAGACCCAACTCTCTATACCGTGACCTCGTTGGGGACATGCACTAAGAAATGACAAGGAGCAGATTGCTCTGATACCACTAATATGGATTATGCTGAGAATGAAATGAAGGAAAACATATAACAAAGAAACACAAAGATAAAGTAATACTCAATTTTTATTAATGAATGAAATTTGCAGAAACTATAAAAATACATAATGAAATGAACACATTAGAAAGGTGGAAGTTTATCTATGAGAAGAGATGTGACAACTAGCTCATTCCCAAAACAAAATGTGTTTACAATGAGGCTCAATAGGCCTTTTTAACATAAAACATTAATGAGAAGACCTCAAACATCTAAAACACTAAAGCTAGAAGATGAAACGCCAAAAGGTTTATGGGACTCGATAGGGATAGTTGATACGTCAACTTCCCAAATGCATAACTTTTGCATGCGATTTTTGTTTGGGGTGCTCAGTATACCGTTAGAAAGGTCTAGTTGAGAAGTACACATTTCATTAATCCTAGAATTTCCTTTAGCTTCATTCTTGGTTCTTTCGTGCCAAAAAAAAATGTTATTTAGGACCTCAAAACGGTCCCAAAAATTCAGGACCCGAAAAACCGTAAAAAAATTGTCAATGTGGAAAACTGTGTTTTAAGCCAGTAAAATAGGTGGGTGACCATTGATATTCACCTGAGTCAAGGATACACCCTCCATTTAACTATGAAAAAGCATAAAAACATTTCAATATAAATAAAGATAATATTTTCTCTTTTCTCTTGGAAAAAAAATTCAAAATTCAATAAATTATTATTTTCATTTGATGTGATAATTAAGTTTCATAAATCATACTTATAATTTTTCCAACTTATAATTTGTCCAACACCTTCATGGGTATAATTCTTTTTATGAAGACATGGAATTATTTTGTCTAATGAACTTTTATTGTTCATAGTATGCTATTGAGGTGTATCCCCAAATACCATATCATGTTTATATGATTTAGATAAAATGATGAGATAATTCTAACCTATAACATTTAATTAGTTATCATAGGATAGATCATGTGTATCTAAAGTATGGGTATGTATTTTAGACTTAAAAAGCTCATTAAGTCAATTAAAATTATTTCTATTAATTATTTAGTTGAGTTTCCAACACATGATATAGCATTTAATTAGTTGAGCATTATCATATAGCATTTAATTAGTTGAGCGTTATCATAGGATGATAGATCATGTGTATTTAAAGTATGGGGTATGTATTTTAGCGCCATACCTGTAGTGGGATATACTATAGTGACTTGGCTTCGGGGTGGTTTCTCCGTGGACAATGCCACCTCAAATCGTTTCTTTAGTCCTCATTATTTACCCCCTTTTATTCCAGTAGGCGCCAGTCCTTTTCATCTGGCCGCATCTCATCAATATGGATCAAATAATCCATCGGATGTACATTCAAAGATGGATAGAATCGCTTCTTATCCATATTTTTACGTGAAGGATCGAGTAGGTTGTTAATTTACTATTACAATCTACATGTTGTTGAGACCTAATAAAATTACCCTAATTAATATAAAGCCCTAGGTCACATAATCATCCCTACAACCCTAATTATCATAGTGGTCCTATGATAGATCATGTGTATCTAAAGTATGGGGTATGTATTTTAGAGGTAAAGTTTATTAAGTCAATTAATGATAGATCATGTGTATCTAAAGTATGTTATCATAGTGGTCCTATGATAAATCATGTGTATCTAAAGTATGGGGTATGTATTTTAGAGGTAAAGCTTATTAAGTCAATTAATGATAGATCATGTGTATCTAAAGTATGGGGTATGTATTTTAGAGGTAAAGCTTATTAAGTCAATTAAAAATATTTTTATTAATAATTTAGTTGAGTTTATGAGACATGATATTGTTTGAATAAATTTTATAAAAAAATACTAATTAAAACAACTTTCTACAATGTATACATTTTCACATCAAATTTTTTTGAAAATATCTATTTTGATATTATGATCTCTAACGTAAATTTTATAAAAAAAAAATACTAATTAAAACAACTTTCTATAATGTATACATTTTCACATCAATTAAATATCTATTTTGATATTATGGTCTCTAATTTATAATTCAATTTTAATTTTGACCATTCGAAATTGTTGTACATTTTCACATAAACTCTATTTTAATATGAGATAATATTTTGTCATTATTCAACTTTTTTTTTTTTGAATTTAATATGAGATAATATTTTGTCATTATTCAACTTTTTGAAATATTTATTTTAATATTATGTTCTTCAACTTGTAATTCAATTTTAATTTGATTATTTGAAATTGTTTTTATTTTGTTTTTCAATTTTTACTTTAACCTGAAATAGTATTTTATTTTTATTTAATTTATTTTTTTTGAAAATATCTATTTTAATAAATTATGATTTCTAATTTGTAATTTAAATTTAATTTCACCATTTAAAATTATTTTCCATTTTCACATAAACTCCACTTTAATATGAGACAATATTTTATCATTATTCAAATTTGTTGTAGGTTATCACTTTGTTACATTGATCTCACATATTACTATAATAATTTGTTAGAATGTTGTAAAGCTTTTAGTTTCAATTCTATCTCAAATTTGTAATTCAATTTTAATTTGACCATTTGAAATTGTTTTCCATTTTCACATAAACCCCCACTTTAATATGAGATAGTATTTTTTCATTATTCAAATTTGTTCTACTTTGTGAATCAAGGAAAATGAAGGTAATAAGTTAGCATGCATAGTACAATTAAGTTTATTTGAGCTAATGCAAATAATGAAGGTAATAAGTTAGCATGCATTGTAAAATTAAGTTTATTTGAGCTCATGTAAATAGATACTTTTTAAAAAATAATTTTAGAAGAATATATAGCTTATTTACCTTTGAGAAGGTGTATCTGTGTTTGGAGATTTTGAATAATATTGTGATTAATTCTCATAATTTGACTATGGAAATGAATCATTTAGACAGATTTTATACTTGTTCTTGGAACTTTATATATATTTTTTTCTTCAAATAGTTATGAACTTCTAACTAATATTATTCTTGAGTGAATATCTATGTTACATGTATTATCTCTTTTCTTTTCTTTTTTACTTTTCAATGCAAATTCAAAAATTTCACCTCATTCTTAAAAATGTAAAAATCTCTCTATTATTATTATTATTATTATAATAGTTTTCTAATAATTGCAAGGTATTCAATCATGTAAATCTAAAAGTATTGAAGTTCTGGTATCACATATTTGTATATCCAACTCTTAAAATCAACTGCTCAAAGCTACCATTTTTTGTGTATAATTATTTATTTTCGTGATCAAAAATCTATCAAAAATCCACCCCATTACTAGTATTAATGGAAAATTTTAATTTTGACATATATTACTTTTCATTTCCAAGTATCCTTTGTCTACACCATTGTTCAAGAAATGAGAATCATATCATTTATCTAGTACTAATTTTGTTATCCTTTATAATTGACATAACTTGCTCATCCATTACAAGGTTTGTCTAAAGCTAGATAATTGTTGTAACACTAGAGAAGGGAGGAGGAATGTTCAGAGTTGGGTGAGCTAGATGAATGTTATATCTCTAAATGTTGAATACGATATACATATAAAGCGTTACATATTTTGGAGAAGACCAACAGTTGCATCTTTGTATATTTATTGAGTTTCATGTCAATGGAATAATCATCCATAAAATTATGATTATAATAATCATCCATAAAATTATGATTATTGCCCAATCCTTGGCCTCATAATGGTATCAAAGCATAGCCTAACTCCATGATTTCTCTGGGCATTTCCTTTCCTCTAGGGTGCAGAAAATGCATATTTCCTTCTCAATCTGCTCTATGGATTATTCTTTGTTGATGGCCGCTCACATATAAATCCTAATATATGGTTTTCTCACACATATAAATCCTAGTATATGGTTTTCTCACACCACTCTAGACCGAAACCCTAACCCTAAAATATCTCACGCACGCTAGTTGAGTATTCTCTCACACTACTAACATTCTTTCAAACTGATAGCTACATCCATTTGATACCATATTCGAGTAGTAGACTCGTTGCCTCTCTGTATTTGATTATCAACAGCTCTGCAGACCTCTCATGCTCACAACACACGAAGAAGTAAAATGAGCCTTCATACCTAATTTCGCACGCTTCTTTACACTTGGTCTGACCTACCTTTATATCTCTTGGACTGGTATTCTCTAATATTCTCGAAATGGTATTCAAGAACGAGTATACATTCGTTAGTGTATCCTACATCATTCACTATTCGTTTGTATATCCTTTCGCTGCTAAATATCCATTCGTTGCTATATATCCATTTTCTATTACATCTATTCGATGTTATATATCCATTCGATATTAAATCCATTTTCTATTACATCTATTCGATGTTATATATCCATTCGATATTAAATCCATTCGTTGGTATTCTATTGATGAATAAACCTGAAATTATATCTATTGTTATAAACCTGAAATTATATCTATTGTTATAAACCTTCACTTCAATAGAGGTGTTGATACCAAAGGGTTGTGATGTCCTTTGTTTATAAAGCATTGATTGTCTCTTCTTAAACGAGTGCAATTACATTTTTCCGATCGTATGACCTCACTCACGTTAACAAGTGAAAGTACCCCTCATTCCAACCGTTCCCTTCACTAGAGTGGTTCCAAAATTCTCTTGGTTCCAGTTTAATTTTTACTCGTGCAGTTTCATTTTGATACCTTGATACGTGTGAATACAGAGAGAACAATGCATTCTCTCATATCCATTGCCAGCATCGTGTTGACGGGCAAGAAAAAATATAGAGAATGGTACATGAATATCAAGATCGCATTCATCTTCAATTACCTATGGAAAGGGATTTGCGAAGCATTAGTCCCAAAATCATTGAAGAAGAAGCAGAATTGGAAGAAGAAGCTTCAATATTAAAGGCGAAGAGTAGCAGACCTAGTAGAAAATCAGCCATTCTGACCTCAAACAAAGAACTTAAAATATGGGAAGATAAAGACCAAAGGTATATGTTGTGATATATGCTACATTAATTGAATAAATGAGTCTTCATATTGCTTCCATTAGTAATTCATATGGTGTCTTGAAGAGATTGAATGAATTGTATGACACACATTCTGAGCTTGAACTCGTACAACTAATATTGAAGCTCTTCAACCAGGAGTTGAAGAATGATGACCCTATGGATTTAGCTTTAGAAATCAAAGGATAATTCATGACATTAATTCCATCGGAGTGAAGATTGATCTCCCTCTGGTGGACTTCATTAATATGGAAAGACAAAGACCAGAAGACATATGTTGTGATCTATGCTAAAGTAAGTGAGGAGATGGGTCACCATATATATTTCATTAGTGATTCTTATGGCATCTTGAAGAGATTGAATGAATTGTATGACACGCATTCTAAGATTGAACTCATACAACTAATGTTGAAGCTCTTTAACCTAGAGTTGAAGAATGATGACCTTGTGGATTTAGCTTTAGAAATCAAATCCATAATGCATGACATTAATTCCATCGGAGTGAATATTGATCTCCCTCTCACGACCTTCATTAATTTCCTCTACCCTATATATTTTCACTACCTTGAATCATTGCAAGCAAGTGGTCAAATGAAATCCATCACATTTGACAAGTTGGTGGTGAAAGTTGCAGAAACTGAGAAAGCCTTTGGAAAGAAGTCATCTCCTTCAATTGGAGAGACAGTTTACCTTTCTCAAAAATAAAAGAATAAACAACATTATTCTTCGAGATGACAAAGCAACAAAAGAGGACGTGGTCATGGAATAAATAATTTTAGAGGAAGGGGGGGTAGACACAACCAATGTGATAGATCTAATATTCATTGTACATGTTGCAAAAATAATGGGTCACATGAAGAAGATGATTGCAAAGTTCCATGGGACAAGATCAAAGAAGATAGACATAATAAGAAAGAGAACAAAGGTAAACCTTCAGAACTAGAAAAAGGTAATCCACCTATATCTTCCCATTACATTGTTGCTCACTGGAATATAGGAGTAACAGAAGATTTATTTACCACTGCATATAGTCCTTGGAAATATGCATGGCTTCTTGACACAGGCACAACCTCTCATATGACATTTTGAAGAGACATTTTTGAAAACTTCAATGACAATGTAGATGGCATAGTGTATTTTGCATACAATTCCATCCTTAAACATTGATGAATGGGAACCATTAGGCCTAAGTTTCCGAGACTCCCGGATTTTTTCTGCACAATGTACTCTATCTTCATGAACTACAAAGAATATTGTTTCCCCTTTTGCACATCAAACATCAAGGCCACTCTATTCATATGATCTGTGGAAAAGTTAAAATACAAAATGATTATGATAACATGCTTGTTATGATCATGGAAGACTACTGAAGTTGAATGGGACATCTTCCCATACACATAATGTTGCATACCTCTCTGATCACAGTGAAGGTATAATGTCATATAGTATTTTGTGGCATGCTAGATTTGGTCATATAAATTATGAAAGTCTTCATTTATTGAGAAATAATAGTGTTTCTATTATGCCTATTTTTCCTAGAAAAAAGAAACAATGTGATACTTGTATCCTTAGAAAGCATAGCAAACAACCATTCCATGATTCTACTTCCATTTCATGTAGAAAACTTGCACTGATTCATTCTGATTTGTGCGGCCCTATGCATGTTCCTTCTGCAAATGGAAATAAATATATAATGTATTTTATTGATGATTACACCAGGATGTGTTGGGTGTACTTGATTAAAGATAAATCACAAGATTTTGAAACATTTAAAAATTTTCATGTATAGATTCAAAATGAAGCTCGATCTCGTATTGGCTCTCTTCGCACTGATAATGGAAGAGAATATGTACATCTAATGAATTTGAAATTTATTATTATTACGCAATTTGTGCTTGCCCAAATCCCAAGGCAAGTGAGACAATATTTGAGTAACAAGGGGTGACCTATCACTGTCACCTTAATAGGAAACCCCTTTCTATTTAGGAGTATATTAAAACTACCCCAAGGGAGGCATCCCCAGTGACCTAAAGGGATGATGAAACTAAAGCAAGGATGAAAAAATACCCCCTTCTCACTGGTCACTCAATTCAAAAGTTTGAATGTCTTAAGAGATGAAGCAAATGTAATGGATGAAGTGTACATGCCCAGAACAAGACAACAAGCAAAAATTTTGGTAGTTTCAAGTACAAAATGATATTAACGCTCAATAAGACAATAAACATTTGAAATGTATGCTAGCTGATATAAAATTGCAGCTAAATGACAATTTACAACAGCAAGAAGTATTTTGTAACAACTGCAAGAGATATTCCTCCAAGTTGCTTAACAAGACAGTGAAAAGATAGCATTTATTAGGCAGATTGATAATCAAATGTCACAAGCAAGTTTAAAAGTGTTTAGCTAGCATTTAATATAGATTGTGCATAAAATTTGTTGCATCAGGATGGTTGTAGCAGTGGTTTATAATAGCAGCAAGTTATTTAGTTGTCTAGGATAGGTTAGTGTTAGTTTTAGTTCAAGGTTTGAGTGTTGGTTTGATCTCTCAACAAAAGGAGTGTAAGGACTACTACCTTTAAAGGGTTATGGAGTCAAAAGTTCAGCAACATTCATTTGGAGTAAGCAACAAAATGATTATGTGTATCCAAGTAAACGATGAATCTTAGAAGAGTAGTAACTTAAGTCTTCTTAAGATTCAATCTTTAGGGAAGTGAGCTACTAGAGAGTAGGCATTTCTAGGCCCTAGTGGTTTTCCTCCTTCTTAGATAATTGAAAGAAATATTTAGATGCAACCTCAGTTAATCAAGACCTCTAAAGTCCTAGCACTTTAGGGCTTTAGAGGCTTGACAATATAAACCAATTATGCAAAGTCTAGAAAATACAAAGTGAAGAAGTAGTAACTTAAGTTCTTCACTTCTAGATTTTATCAAGCATGCAATTTCATAATCTTATCATGAGAAAGAAAATGTACCATAACCATTCAAAAGTAATGACAAAAATAAGATTTACTTACTTCACCAAGAATAATCATGCATGAAAACACTAGATTACTAAATGACTTCACCAAAATTGAGCCAAGTTGCAAGTAGAAGACTCCAAGAGAGGTGTGCATCACAATTTCACCCAATAAACCCTAAGTAGGGTGAAAATTTCAGTACACTTCTCTCCAAGTGATAGTTGTTATGATAAAATGTGAATACTTTATCTCTATTTATACAAAACTTTGACCCTTAATTAATTTTAGGTCAAAATTAAGGCCAACCTAGCTAATTTACATTAAAATCTGATTTTGACACAATAAAAAAATAATTAACATCTAAAAACATCTCCAATGGTGATGTCATTCCCATCTAGGGTGACGTTGAGGCCCTAATGTGGAACGTTGGGCTTAGAATGTAGAATGCTTGGCTTCCAAAGGCCCCAGATGATGCCCACATGTGCCACCAAGCTCACAACTGCCTCCAAAATGAAAACTCTAGCTTTGGATGATGTCCACGGTCATGATGGTGAAGTCATGGGCCTTCAAGGGCCAATGTCCATATGGAAGAGAAAGATCCCCCTATGTCTAGGTCTTTCAGGGTGCCTCCAAAGGAAACATCCTTCTTTCTTCCTAGTGAAAATCTTCAATGTCTTCTTACCCTTGGTTGGGGTTACATCATCCATTTGTGGGATTTAAGCCCCCCATGAAAGTCTGAGCTAATCATTCCCTCATGTGTACATGTCCACCGGGAAAATTCCTGCAGTAACAACAAGTACGCCCTCCAAGGGTTCATAATTCACAGGGATCATAGCATGTAAATCACATCCAATAATTAAATTACCCAAACATGTGCATCAAACCCCCCTTAACCTAGAGAATTTCTCAAATACATTATGCAATTTGAAAAGTTAGGTTTTGGAGAAGGTCTCAAACTGTCCTATTGGGATAACCTCCCTTAAGTTTGGGGTGTTTCCCAAGTGGGAGCCAATCCAAGTCATGTAAGTGTATGAGGTGGAATGGGGTAAGTGTTTGGGCATGGGATGCAGTAATAACATGGAAATATAAGTCTTACATGTGGGTGCCTTTGTAGATGGTGAGTTGCACCTTGTCATAAATGTAATTGTTTCCTAGCCCATTCATTGCCTTTTATTCTTATCTTTAGTTCTTTTGATCTTTTGTTTTTTTTCTTCGAGGGAAAAGTTGAGGGCCATTGTCCTGGCTTGATGACCAGAGGTGACAATGTTATCCACAAAAATTTCAGGGAAATGAGAAGGTTGGTTTGTGATGAGACCCCCTTTCTCTTGGATATGCCACCAAGAGCCACTACCTTGGTTTGGTGACTAGATAGGTGGTAGTGTCATACCGCTACATGCCCATGGTCATAATAGGTAGGCTCGTGATGATACCTCCTATCCATCAACTAGTACCTTGAGTGTTTATGTATCTTATGGATTCCCTTTCCTTAATAAGAATATTTTCATTGCTTTCTTAGGAATCCCTATGCGAAGCATCTCAAAGGTTTCAACATTGAATTTTAACTCTTGCCAGCTACTTTTACCCTTTGGGCCTTTAGCCCATTCTTCCCACAAGGCAAGGTACAACCCTTCCTAGTGTGGCCAATCCCAATGCTCAAACAAATATAGTGGAGATGGAAGGAATAAAGATGGAAAGTGGTAAGTATGGAGGGAACGGACAATGAATTTTCACATGCCCACCTAGTGGAAAACCATCCTAAAGGGAAACCAAATTACTAGGGTATTGTGTTACCCTTCCAGGTATAAACGAGGGAAAGAGAATAATTTCCAAGCAAACATCATGAAATGAAGAAGGATTTGACACAACATATTCAAGTGCTTCAAAAATCAGAGTGATACATACCATGATACCAAGACTCATTAAATCATGGAGCAAGACTCACTTCCACTACACGACTAGGCTGGTGGGGATGGATATTGTTGTTGATGATGAATGGACTACATTGAAGAAAAGAGGGGCCCTCTGGGGCCATTCTCAAGCCGTTTACCTCTGGGTACTCCATGTCTAGGACCTGTGGGCCTAAAGAAGTGATCTCCTTAGTTATCCATAGGGTAGGGGATAACATCTGGCTCCAACTCGGGGACATGTGCTCACCGCAGAGCGCATGAGAACCTCAACATCTCTGGTATGAATTGTGTCTTTTAAATTTTAACAAAAGGTATTAGTAATCCTTAGGGTGGTGATATCACCCCTTGTTCATATATGATATAATAAAATAAAGAGCATCTCTAATCTAGCATGTGATCATGGACATACATATATACATAATGAAACAATACAATATGAAAATGAAACTACAACTACAACTATGCTAACACGATACACAGATGGTATGTACAATGGATGAAAAATACCTACCTATCCAACTTACCTATACTTACCTGTGAATTCAAGTCACTGCCCCATGATGGGGTTTGAGGAGGCGTCCACTAACTGGTAATGGACATTTTCTTCCTTCCAGCGTAAACAAATAGTAGGCATTGTTGACTAGCTTCATTCTGATTATGAAAGGTCCAAGCCAAAATTGTGCATTCCCTTTAACATTGTGAGGCTCACATTTCTTAGTGTCCCACATCCATACTATATCTCCCTTCTTATATTCTTTTGCTTCAGACTTTGTTGTTCCATGTATAACCCTAGTGTATTTTCTTGAGGGAGGAGGGTGGGATTCATCTATAAGGACTTCTTGTTGACTTGGTTTAATCGATATATCATCATCCCATTTCTTTAGTAATTTGACAGAGCCAACTTCTTTGTCCTTATATTTATCTAAGAGTTGTTAATACTTTTGTTTCTTTGGCCATTGTATCTCATCAAAGTATTCCTCTGAGGTGAAAGGAAAATCCTCTGGAGAAAATTCAGTTAGGTTTTCCTTAACTGGTTCATTTATTTCACTAATTTTAGTATCATCGTTAATCTCTTGCACATGGACCTTGGCCATTGGCATATTTGGAAGGCGTGAAATTGTCCCATTTTTCATAGGCACGTTGATATAAGTTAAATCCATCTCTAATGTACCACCCAACATTGCAACAAACTTTCTAGACAAAAGAATACCCCATACATCAAGGACATCTACCACCACAATATCCATATGGATCACTCTCTCAGGATATTTACCAAGGTGTACCTCAACATTCTCAACTACCCCATGAGTGGGTATGGCCCTGGATTCAAAACCGCACACATTCCTATAAGACCATGTAGCCATTAGGTCTAGTTTCTCCATGACTTTCAAAGACATCATGTTAGCACCTGCTCCCGAGTCAAGCATACAATTGTTGAGAAATTTTGTATTTACTATCAATGACATAAAGAAGGGTGGGTGTCCATCATATTGAACCCTAAAATGGTCTGCTTCTAACATAATAGGAGGGTCGATCAGTTCATCCAACACATTGAAAACTTTTTAAACCTTTCTTTCATGGATGGAACCTTGATAACTTCATTCAACGGGATGGTTACATGCATCTTAGCCAATGCACTTTCCAAGTCAAAATTTATGTCAATCTTGTTAGACTTAGGAGAATTTTTAGGAAGGAGTATGTTCATAGGTGGAGGTTTTGGTTGTGAAGTTGTAGGTCTAGTAGAGAGAGGTTGGTTCATCTATTTTTGTCTAGTATACACTTGGAATTCTTTTTTTTTCAACTTCTCTCTTGACTCTTGATCAAGGTTATTGATTACCTCCATCTTATCCCTCCTGGATGCTTCCTTTATGCCCTCTTCATGTTCTTCAAGTGTGATATTAAGGAAACATTGTGGCCCTTCAATGGTATGGTTGATAATATTTACTTGCTCATGATCACCATTATTTAGAGGGCATTCATGCTCCCAATGTGACTCTCTTCACTACAAGCACCACATGTTCTCCTCAACCACGCTTGTGGGAGATAAAGTATTAGGGACCTCTTGATTATTCTTGGGCTTGAAACTTTGACAACCCCTTTGGAATTTCCCTTTATAAGGAGGTCTAGGAGCTTTTTGTTGGGTTATTTCTAAGTTTACAATCCTATTCATCATTAACTCTTGGGTTTTTACCATGCCATCTATAGTCAATTGTAGCTTTGCCAAGCTAGCCCCAATATCAGAAGCAGACTTGACATTGTGGACTACTTTGGGTTTAGCATCCATATTGACTCTTCGGGCAGAGAAAGTTTCTACTTTGGATGATGATAGGTTATTTTCAATTTTCATAGCCATCTCATGGGCTTCCTGGATTATTCTAGGAGCTTTGTCTCTGATAAGGAAACCCATTTTTCCTGTAAAGGCTTTGGTGTAAAGGAAGAGAAGAAATTTGTTTGAAGGGTGATGGATTACTGGGATCTGTTGTACTAGCCTCTCAAATTTATCATGAAATTCCCTCACAGTTTAATTCTCATCCTTTATGATGTTTTTAAGCCTTGTTAGTATCATGTTAGGGTCTTCCTTGACACTCCATCTTTTGAGGAACTCTTCCTCTAATTTATCCACAGATGTAATACTAGTGTAAGGGAGACCATTATACCATCTTCTAGCACCATCATAAAGGGTAGCAGAGAACAATTTTATTGCCAAATCTTCAGCATCATTGTTGATGGGATGAAGTTTGAAAAAGGCCCAGAAATTGCTCATATGGTCCTCGACACTGACTACATCATTACCCATGAACTTAGGCAGCCACTTCTCATACCTAGGGGACATTTTCCGAGGGTATCTTAGAATGTTTGTCATGTCTAACGGTTTAAAAAAATTGGATGACCATTTTTTTTTGTTATTATCCTGATTTGGATTAAGGGTCTGAGTTTGAACGTTAGACATTGTGTTCAAGGGAAGATTGCCTCCAAATAATGATTTTACTACAGGAGAGTTTCTAGGAGGATTTCTTTTGTAAGACTTGGGAGGATTGGTGTATCTCCCTGAATTCAGTGGAGTCGCTAGATAATCTTCCTTATATTATCAAATGGATGAAGGGATCACCCTCAGTGGATTCACCAATTAAGTTATGTAAATGAATGCTTTGGGTAAAGGCTTACCGAAAAAGTGTCTTTCGAGGAAGATTGACTCAGTGTTCCTTGGTAACGGTGCCAAAAATTTTATCACACAATATGTACTTGTCCAAATCCCAAGGAAAGTGAGAAAAGATTGGCGTAACAAGGGGGCGACCTATAATTTTCACCTTAATAGGAAACCCCTTTATGTTTAGGAGTATCTTAAAACTACCCCAAGGGAGACTTCCCTAGTGACCTAAAGGTCTGATGAAACTAAAGCAAGGATGCAAAAATACCCCCCTCTCACTCGTCACTCAAGTCAAAAGGTCTTTATGTCTTAAGAGATTAAGAAAATGTAATGGATGAAGTGTACCTTCCGAGAACAAGACAACAAGAAAAAAGATATGGAAGTTTCAAGTACAAAATGCTATTAACACTTCAATAAAATAATATACCTTTGAAATGTATGCTAGATGATATAAAATTGCAGCTAAATGACAATTTACAATGGCAAGAAGTATTATGTAACAACTGCAAGAGATATTCCTCCAAATTTCTTGATAAGACAATGAAAATATAGAATTTATTAGGAAGATTGATAAGCAAATGTCACAAGCAAGTTTAGAAGTGTTTAGCTAGAATTTAATATAGATTATGTAGAAAAATTGTTGCATCAAGATAGCTATAGCAGTGGTTTATAACAGCAGCAAGTAAGTTAGTTGTCTAAGCTATTTTAGTGTTAGTTTTAGTTAGTGAAAGCTAGAAGTTTCAAGGTTTGAGTGTTGGTTTGATCTCTCAACAAAAGGAGTGTAAGGACTAGTGCCTTTAAAGGGCTATGCAGTCAAAAGTTCAGCAACATTCATTTGGAGTAAGCAACAAAATGATTATGTGTATCCAAGTAAAGGATGAATCTTAGAAGAGTGGTAACTTAAGTCTTCTTAGGATTCGATCTTTGGGGAGGTGAGCTACTAGAGAGTAGTCATTTCTAAGCCCTAGCAGTTTTCCTCCTCCTTATATAATTGAAAGAAATATTTAGATGCAACCTCAATTAATCAAGACCTCTAAAGTGTTAGCACTTTAGAGATTTAGAGGCTTGACAATATAAACCAATAAGGCAAAGTCTAGCAAATACAAAGTGAAGAAGTAGTAAATTAAGTTCTTCACTTCTAGATTTTATCAAGCATGCAATTTCATAATCTTTATCATGAGCAAGAAAATGTACCATAACCATTCAAAAGTAATGACAAAAAGCAAATTTACTTACTTCACCAAGAATAAGCATGCATGAAAACACTAGATTACCAAATGAATTCACAAAAAGTGATCCAAGTTGCAAGTAGAAGACTCCAACAGAGGTGTGCATCAATATTTCAGCCAATAAACCCTAAGTAGGGCGCAAATTTCAGTCCACTTCTCTCCAAGTGAGAGTTTTTATGATAAAATGAGAGTACTTTATCTCTATTTATACAAAACTTTAACCCTTAATTAATTTTAGGTCAAAATTAAGGTCGACCTAGCCATTTTACATTAAAATCCAACTTTGACACAATAAAAATTAATTAACATCTAAAAACATATCCAAGGGTGATGTCATGCCCTTCTAGGGTAACGTTGAGGCCATAATGTGGAATGTTGGGCTTAGAATGTAGAATACTTGGCCTCTAGAGACCCCAGATGCTGCCCACATGTGCGACCAAGCTCACAAATACCTCCAAAATGAAAACCCTAGCTCTGGATGACATCCAAGGTCATGATGGTGATGTCTTGGGCCTTCAAGGGCCAACGTACATATTGAAGAGAAATATCCCCCTGGGTCTAGGTCTTCCAGGGTGCCTCCAAAGGAAACGTCCTTTTTTCTTCCTGATGCAAATATTAAATGTCTTATTACCCCTGGCTGGGGTTACAACATCCATATGTGGGCTTTAAGCCCCCCATGAAGGTTTGATCTAATCATTCCCTCATGTGTACCTGTCCATCGGGCAAAGTCCTGCAACAACAACAAGTACGCCCTCCAAGGGTTGATAAGTCACGGGGATCATAACATGTAAATCACATCCAATAATTAAATTACCCAAACATGTGCATCAAACCCCCCTTAACCCAGAAAATTTCTCAAAGACATTGTGCAATTTGATAAGTTAGGTTTTGGACAAGGTCTCAGAGTGTCCTATTGGGCTAACCTCCCTTAAGTTTGGGGTGTGTTAACGCTCTGTAATTTTCCCAAGGCTGTGGAGGCAGTCACAGAGGTAACATTAGACCACTTGGAGTCAGGGATCTATCCCTCCAAGACTCAGAGAGGGATATCCATGTCAAATTTAGATTTGTTTGGAATAGGATATTAGGCTAGTTATGCAGAACATGGGTTTGTTTATGGATTTTTTAATTGGTTTGGTTGAGACATAAAAAAGGACCATTGGGTAAAATGGAGTCAAAGATTAAAGAAGATTTGATAAATAAATAACAGATACATATGTAACCAGGCAAGACAATCACATCAGTGGATCCTTATAATTTGTGAGATGGAGAGAGGAAAAGATCGGGGATCATTTCAAATGCAGAGAAGAGCTTATCTGAATTCTGCATTCAATCTTCGGAAGAAAACATAAACATTGTTTTTAAGCGAGATCAGGGTGTCCAAGACAAATCCTGAGCATAATCTTCTTATAAGAAATGAGAAAAGAAAAACAATATGAGAAACAAGAGAATGACAATTTACATCAAGAAAACTTCACCACAGAAAAAATGACACAAGAATCTGGAAATAAAGTGTCTTTGTACTCATCCATTATAGTCGCTTATAGCCTTTGAGCATTTTTACAGTAGGTGATGAAATTTCCATGCCATCTTTCTATCAGGTCCCCCCAAGTCGAACCCCCTTTCTTTCTTAAAGTCATAGGATTTATAGACTTTACAAACAAGTTCAAAATCTTATAAAACTAGATCTGATATACTAAAAATAAAACAAGATCAAAATAATATGATGTGCAGGATCTAGTCCTGGTTTAAGGGTCAAACCCTTATCAACCAAGTCTTCGGAAATATTTGATCTCCTCAGTAGTCTTCATAAGACAGTAAAACACTTTTGAATTCCTTCTTTGAAAGCTGAGCAATTTTGGCCAAAAATAGAAAAGCCACTTAGTCTTCTTTCCTTATCATCTGCCTCAAAAACCAGAAAGGGATGATGATCTATATCCCTTTAATTCTTATATTTCCTTAAAAACTATTCCCACATGATTTGGAAACAAAAATCCTCGATCTGAGCAAAAATGAGTATTCTTCCAGTTCTTGCACTTTCAGTGGCTTAGAAGCACAAAATTGTTGGGGTAAGTTATCGAAAGCAGAGCTTTCGGCAGCTAACAACGCCTTTTGAAAACCCGCGCAAGCTGCCGAAACCACAGGATTTGAAAATCTTCATCAAAACTTCAAAATTGAAAATCCTTCAGTCTTTCGAACTTCAAGGTTAATCATTCAATTTCTCTGCAGCCTCTGCTAAATTCTCCAGGCCCGGATGAGCTACAGGCTTTGCATATTTGAGCCTTAGTTTCACCTTCAAACATATCGCTACCTTCTGCAACTTCTTGTTTTCTTTAAGCAGCCTTTTGTTCTTCTTTTCCAATTTAACATGCATTTTAGCTAGTCTTTGAAAACAGTCTCTTACCTCTGATGATATCCTTGTGATGGTCTCATTTTTGTATTTGACCACCTTTTCCAGTAACTTAAGCTCCATGACTTCTTCTTCAAGATTTTTGATCTTCTTTGATGCTGACTTACTGTGTTTTCTTATTGATGCTCCAGGGACCTCTAGATGTTGAGCTTTAGGTGAGAAAGGTGCTTCTTCGGGAGTTTGAAAATCAGGGGCTTCATGCTCAAAACTTTGGAATCCAAGTGTTGTTTCTTCAGGTGGTGCTTGCTCAGGCATCTCTTCTTCTATAATATCTACCTCCTCCTATGAATTTGTATAAGGCAGATTCAAGACATTTTTACCAGAGGCACTAGTTTTCCCTTCTGTAGCTTGGCTGAAATCAAGCATCTTTTTGTCTCTCTTGGACTTAGAAGAAGAGGATGGCTCCTCTGAAATTACTGTGGAAATGGCTCTTCTTTTCCTTTTACTACTCTGTGGTGCTGAATATTTAGTGTATGAAGTCTTCTTTTTGTCCTTAGGCTAGGGTTATGGTTCAAATTCACCCCAGAAAAGAAGATGCTCCCAATTCTTATCCCTCCTCTACAATTATTCAAGCACTATGAGTTTGATAAGGCTATGATGGAAAATCCTACCCTGCACCTTGCTAGGTTTGGCCTGGACTTTATGTGTCATTTTTGTCAAACTTCTATGAAGGTAGAAGGGTAGATTCAAAGGACATCTACCTGTGAAATGGTTCATGAGCTTGAAATGGTAGAACATTACTCTACCATATCATCCTTCACATGCAATATATACCTAGATTGCTTTGAGCAAGTGTTGACACTTTTCATCCAATTAGGATCTAGGGATATCTTTCTTCCAAATAATACATTTGTGTTCAGGCTTGAGATAAGACCTGAACTCGATGTCTTTAGTAGTGGTTATTTTAAACCATATTTCACTAGTCCTAGGTATCTCTGTTGTTGTTGCAACAATGGCTTCATTAACCTGTAACTCAATTGTTCCCACTTTGGCCTTGGCTCCATCAAAGGTTAAGGCAAATTCCTCAGCCACTCCTTGGTGAAAACCTTGTATTTTTTCACAGTACCTATAGCATCCAGCATCTCTGAACATCTGGAAAATCTCAGGGTGAGATTCTGATCAGGGGATCAATTTTTGCTCAAATTTCAAAGTTCTCGGAATGCGACAAAAGAAGTTCCATTGTGTCTGTCTCGTCTTCCTGATTCCGTCGGTATATTTACTTTGTCAAATGGACTCTGTATGGAGAAGATATCGCGATCTGTTCGTCAGGTCAAACAGGTAAAAATTTTGGTGCTGACTGTACAGTCCGTACAGTCTGACGTGGCAGGACCGTACAGGTCGTACGAATGTACAGGGGTGACGTGGCAGATGTTGGTTGGTTGAAAGTTGTCGAATCCGGAGTTGACACGTGTCCTTTGGTGGCCAATGGTATGAGGACACGTGGCCCAATCCGAGGGCGCCACGTGTCACTCATTGTTTGGTTAATGGGTTTTATGTAAAATTGTTGGAGTCCGCAGGGTTCGACCCCCGGACCTCCCACACCTCATAGAGCCTTCGCACGACCGCTCGACCAATAGGCCACAAGTTGTTGCTTATTATGTATGTCCATTGTAATGTATTTAAATTTATATATATGGCCATTGGGCGGGGGGTCGGGTCGGGGCTTAGCCCCAGCCCGCGGTTCTTTGTTTGTATATAACATATACCATATGACCCAAACCTCTGTGGAATGAGCGTGTTATGTGTTGTATTGTGTAAAGCCGCAGTCCTTTGTATTCCACATACGACCCACAATCATATTATATGTTATGTGGCCCTATTGTAATATAATGCGCGGGGGTTATTCTATGTAGCCCATGGTTTTCCATATGACCAAAGCGCGGGAAAGGAGTTCCAACGGTTATGACTGTTTAACCACTTTTTCCCATGCGCGAGGTCACATTACCCATATGCCCAGGTGCCTAGGCGGTTAGGGGCTGGCGCGCCCTTAACCGTTCTACGATTTGCACCGTTGGCGCAGTTGTGCCTAGTGCTGGGTTTTCACGCTTTAAAATGTGTGTGAGCCAGGTTCAAACAATAAGGGTGCGTTTTGTAGATTCAGAGACAGCAAGCGTGAAGAGGGGGACTTCCAGGAGGCCTAACTTCTTCGTTTTTCGACCGATTGAGGTGCCGAAAGAGCCCAGACAGGGGTTTTTGGACGCTCTGAAGCCATTGGAGCAGTCGGTTTGTCAGTTTGAGCATTGTAAGACATTTTTTTTAGCACTTTTTAGCAATTAACAATAATGATCCATTGGAAGCTGGACCAGGAGATGTAGCCCATAAGAGGGGTGAACTCCTTTATCAAATTGTTGTGTTTATGTGCTTATGTTCAATGATTATGCTACTGTCTATGTGTAATTTGCATAAGTAATCCTTTAATTTATGTGTTGCNGCTGTTCAATGCATATATTTGAATTTTTCATCAACCATGGTTGAAGCCAGTACCACAGTCGTACACTAAAATTTTAATAGAGACTAGTATATAGCACTCCATTTGTCTATTCAACTCTATAATTTTACTCCATTTGAATATTCAAAAAATAAGTAATTTCTTGTCTTTGCTCCCAAATGTTTAAGTTCTTTCATATCTCGTGTAGCTAAGATCCTCCAAATCATGTTTTCTCAATACAGTGTTACCATTAAATATGACAATTAAATATTTGTCACCATACAATGCTACCTTCATAATCTCTTAAAATATTTTAAGCCCATTACTTGTAGCTTGTCTACTTTTATGGTGCCCACTTACATCCATCCATTAACATCAACGTCAAATCAAAGAGGCTTCTTCTTTAGCAAAATAATTGCGGAAGATTGGGTTTCAGCTTGTGAAAACTATCCAGTATCATTACAGAGTCTGAATATTTGTCAGCGTACAACATCCTCATGAACACAAATATGTTTCTTGTATATAATATTTTTCATCGGTTGGGACTTCATCATGACTACTGCCCTTCATAATTGTGACATCTAGGTCTGGAGCTTTAGTGCTTGCCACTTTTGCTAGCCCAAAACTTGTCTGATCGTTAACTGTCCCCATAGCTTTTCTTAGTTTGCTTGGAGACATTGCTACTTTGTGCATACTCCACCATGCA
>SNQJ01S0058499.1:31381-50452 GCA_010110895.2 Picea sitchensis
GGCATGCATCCTTTCAACATACCAAATTTTTCCAAATGCAATTCAAATATTAAAAGAATTTAATCAATGTGGCAATGTTCATGGCCACATTCATACCAAATTCATCCTTGCATTGATTTCAAGTTTGCCACACTTTATGATAAGCACTTATCCATGGTGTGTTGGAGCTCAACCAACCTCCTCACCATATAGCTCATTTATTCTCATTCATTGTTACAGCAGAATTGTGCTTCGTACTATGAGTTGATCATGTCCTCAATTTAACATATTATAATATGAAACCCAAGTTTCATATGGTTGCATCTAAACAATTCCTTCCTTACTGGTAACTGGTGGTGCCAATACTCATGGCCACCCACTTCCTTTATTTAACACCTTTACAATTCAGGTAGAGTATTGGAAGGTCCTCCTTCCTTAATGGGCAGTCTATTATCTTCCCTCTTATGCAAGCATGCATTTCCTCAATGCATTCAATTCAGTGTGTTTCCTATGAGCCATTTTGTTCCCAATCACCCTTGATGGGTCAATGTACCCATGACATTATTGATTCATGAGTTTTCTTACAAGGATTCCAATCATCTTTGACTACTAGAGATCAATTTCTCTATTCTTTGGGTTCTTTTCTTGAATCATACCCTTCTTGGGTATCAATGGCATCCAACAACCACTCAAATTCAATTACCTATCATTTGAAATAGCAAAACATTTCAGAAGGGATTCTCACCCAGTCCCTTCATACCTTATGTCTCCTAGGCATGAACACTTTATACGTGTTTTGTCTTCCAACACCCCCTTTGATATTACCTCATCAGTGGTGTTTTATGGGGACTTTTAAAGTCCCTTCAACAAATTTCAACGACAACCTTCTCGTATTCATCATTTGCTTGATGTTTTCCATCATTGGTAACTATCATTTCTCAACAAATCCAATCATTTCCTACACAAACATGCATTATCATATTCAAAATTATGTCAACCAGCATGTTAACTAAAATGTATGTATCTAAATCAGTAAAACATTTCTAGATATACCCCAACATATCTATATGCATTGTATCACATTACCCTCAATGTTTTCATGAGTGAAAACGTAATCAAGTCTCTAGTTGTCTCTACAGCCACACATTTATCACCATTCTCATGCTAAAACACTCACACACAACAACATATCATCTTCTCATCCTAGAGAAACAAAATACACAACAAGAAAAAAGGAGTTAAGGGGCTCTTCCCTCTTTCCAACTCCTTCTACACGGTTTAGACTTTTCAGCTTAATTAAACTATTCCCAAGGTCTCATTGCCTTTACACATTCATGGCTTTAACTAAGTTTATACGTGTTTGTTCATTTTCCTTTCACTAGTTGTATGTGTTTCCACAAGTGTTCATTTAAGGATTACAACTCTGTTAAGCAATTCAGAGTTTTAAAGTGAGAAACGTTCATCATTTTCTCCTTATTTGCTTCTGCAATCTACTCCCTGTTGAGGTATTTATGTGCTTTTCCTTGAGTAGTATTGGTTAGGTTCACCTTAAGCTTCTTGGATAATTCAGCATGCTACAACAACAAGATTTTTTTTTTCACAATGAATTATGAACATATGCATTATGCACATTACTATTTAGACATTAGAATAGTCAGTGTTCATTTGTTAGTCTTCCATTCATGCATTATGTTTTAGAATGTAATCCAAGATTCTTATATAGATAGGCTTACATCCCACTACCCAATTCTCAGCAGTGATTAAGGTTCAACAATCATTAAGGTTGTGACTTTGTTCTCCAGACAAAGTCTTTACACAGTTCCTCCACAGGGAGCTCCTTCAACATGCAACTCTTTCGTTGCACACCCATCATTATTTCAGAAGTTTACTCAAAATTCCATAACGGATATAAGCATGTACCTTTATTATGTATCCATATTTTTCATCCACACATATTCATTATTATGTTAAATTATATTCATAATGCACTTAACCACATGCATCACCATTAGCCTATGTGTGTCTACCATAGGTGTACTTTACATCTATTATGCATCTTTACTTTAACATCATTTAATTCATGATTGTCCACAATCATTCTCATGCAATCCTCGCATTCATAATCATGTTATCTTTTATCGTGACAACATAGCATCCCTGCTCATTTATTCTTTCAACAATTTATTCTAGCTTTACTCGAGGAAATGGGAAACATCCTCCTCAAGTTACTATTTTGTCGATATAATCAGACCCTCCAACATAGGGTTAACCATGCATCCATGGCATTGTTCAGATCTAGTAAGTACACATCTTGCCTCACATCCTACTTGATCAGGCAATCATATTATTCTTTTAAGCATGTATACATATATTTGTATATATGTAGGTGCATAGCTTGCACCTTTTTATCTCATTCATTCACATTGATATTTTTTTTTCTTCTTAATATCAGTGTTCTTTAGTGATAGATTACAATCAATCATATGACTAGTCTCACAGTCATAATTCATACTGATGTTGCCCTCTCTACATGAAAACAACCAACAAGGGCCATTTTTTCCCTTTCTACTGTAAAAACCTTCTATAAATCAAAATTTAGATGGGTTACCACTGCATTACCCAAGGCAGTAAAATAACCACTTCTAGTCTCTTCTTCATGCCTCGATTCATTCTAGGTCAACAGGGCTCTACAAGGGAATCTTTTTATAAACTCCCTCTTTATTGCTATCTAAGTATACTAAGCCATATCCATACGGTTACCATCCACCTCTGGATGTCAATATAATCCACTAGTCATCCAAAGATGTTTTGACACCTCCTTAATCGGGCCTTGCATTTGTCTCTCATTAATCCTTACAGTCCTATCTTAATAAGGTAATAGGCCACAACATTATCGACATTTCATTCTTGTTGTTAACTCCTGTTGACATAAGGTCATTCTCACATAAAAGGTCCATTAGTAGACCATACCTTAAAACCCACCATATGTTATAATATGTCTAATTTGCATGTTCAATATTTTTTTCCATATGCATTCTAGCATATCTATGTGCACCAATCATTTCACCTTTGCTTGCAGTGTAGACATATTCCACTTGCTTAGCTCTTGCATAGGCACACCCTTAAGTTAATAGGGATATACATTCCCGCAGCACATCCATGAGCTCCTAAACTTGCTCATCTCACTTTACTTCTTTCATGAAGGTTATCCTCAGTCCATAGGACTCCCTTTTGTTTTGCATAGAGAGGATTATCCCAATAGCAAGTTTTTTTGTTATAATAGGTCAAATAAGTTGACCTCACATATTTCCATAAGGCCTCTAGACATGGGGAATTATACTCACAAGGCCTAATCTCTTATTTAAGCAGTAAATGTGATTACCAAAGGCTTCATTAGCCCACATTTGCAGGTTACCTTGCAACCAATTCAGTCCATTCTCCTCCAAGTCTTGTTATTAGTGTCCATCAACATAATCGCACTCATGTAGGAGTGGCTATCATTTCCCCAAAGAAGCGATATGATTCTTTTGCTGCAATCCAACATGATTCATTTTTTGTTGAGTAATTCCCTAACAAAATTTCAATTTCAAATCCTTCTCCTCAAGAATCTTATGCAAGTAATCTCCTTGTGATAGAAAACACTCTCAACAAACTCATCTTAACCCTGGGTAGACTAGTCTCATGAATTTTCTTCAGCCCATCCAAGAGTAGTGTTTGAATATTTCATCGATAGATAGGGTAGGGTAGGGTGCCCTCCCCCTTAAAAGTTTTCTAAGAAAAAAAAAATCATCTGACTCTTTCATGAGCCCAAGCAGGCCAAGTGTTGTTGTATGCTCTTATACCACTCTGTCATACACCCTACCCCTAAGTCCCTTATTAAGGGATGGGGTATAAATTTTTTGTTTTTCTCAATCATCTCGAATCTTCTCTATCACAGCTCCATCGTCTTCTGTGGTCAAGAGTTTTCCAACGACGGTAAGTTCACTCAGAACTAAGTTCTCAAACGAGGGTTATGACCTTTTGAAGTTCTCAGGTTTACATAGGAAATATCTCTCTTACTGTCAGATAGCATCCTCGTGACCTCACATTGTCCATGCCAACTAATGTGGCGACACCCTGGTTTTAATGTGGCGCTAGCCTAGCCTGCCACAGTGGAACATCGATCCACACGGGCTTGCATCCATCGTAACTTGGGCCTTCTCCCAGCACGCTCTACGCTTACCTCCTACAAATATGGTATCGAGGAATATTATATTTCTCTTGATGGACAGTCTCGATGCATGCCAGATCTCCCTACCTACGATTAGGATCCATTCGACACCTAAGGTTTACCAATCCTATTAGACCCCACTCAACTCATCAACCCATTAAAGATTAACATGCACCATCACACTAATGTTCTTAGTCAGTATCAATTTTCCATGTCACCATAGGACGCTTAGGCTTTTGCTTGACCAGAGAATGACATTTGTCCCTCTCCTATAATCCAATTAAAATACTTAATTAATATTTCATAGAATGTCATTCTTTGGTAATTAATTACTTAAACCTCATTAAGGATAATTATTCTCCACAAACTAATTATCCAGTAATTAATTTTTGCTTAGCCTAATACTCATGGCCCAGTAATTACTGAGGTTGTACTTTTCTCCCCCTTAGAAGTAGTTTAGCATTAATTCAATTAATTACTCATATGATAATTATGAGTAATTATATTATAACACAATGAGGTTAATTTCTCCATAATATACTTAAATTGATTAACTTTAGTTAAGGTATATAATTCAATTCCTCCCTCGAATTTTCACGTAGTTTCATATATATATATATCACAGGGGAAAAGGATTAACTATATTCAATTTGATATTTATTATTGCAAATTTGTTCTTTTATTAATTATATTATAATATAATTATATTTAATTATATTATAATATGATTAAATATATCACAAGAGCACTTAGAATTATTAATATCGATTAATACCTAAGCCTCCAGACTTTGGCGAAATTCTTCATCATACTTTTATGAACCCAAATCTCACGAACATCGAAGTTCATGAGAGGGTCCGACTCATACTATACCCTTGTGCAAATATAATTAATTATATCACCATATAATATAATTAATTTCATTTAATGTTTATTATAACATTGAGATACGGTAAAATAGTTTCTCTCTATCTTCCTATCACCATATAATATAATTAATTTCATTTAATGGTTATTATAACATTGGGATACAAGGAAATAGGTTCACTCTATCTTCCCCAAACATCCCAGAGTCTCGAAGCTTCGAACTCTCGGAGCCCTGAACTCCCAAAGATTCCACGCTTACACGTGACTTCGCATTAAATATTAAATTAAAAAGGGAAGAAGGGTTGGTATTGTGTCACATACGAATATCATAATAACTCAATTAAAATATATTATATTAAACCTTTTTGAAAAATTGTGTCCACGCTTATAAAATTCCAAATATTATATTTAATATTGGGATGAAAGAGAGAGAGAATTCTTTGTGTCAACTCCTTCAACTCTCCCACACATTCTTTATACTAAATCTCCCAGAGCCCCAGAGTGGTCCCACTTATGCACATTTCAGCATTATTTAATATTTAAAAAACGAAAGGAGAAAAGTTGGCCTTATTCACGTGTGGCTATTTAATAACCTTAATATAATATCAAATATTATATTATACCCCTCAAAAATTACACCCGTGTTTGAGCCCTGGAGGGGACCCACTTGTATTACAACTTAATATAAATACAATGAATTATTTTGAATTATAATATAATAAGTTGCAAATAAAGGGTTATTATATTCAATTATGTTAATTTGATCGCAATTGAATATAATATCATATAACTGATTATATGTATTTCCTATGCAACGTGTGTACAGGGAAAGGTAGGGTTCAAGTCTCCGACCATTATAGCTCGTGAGATCTATCACCCAAACATCTCAGAGCCCCAAGAACTCCCGGAGTTTGAAAGACCATGAGATGTTTAAGGTATTTAGTTACGGGTTATTTCTTAGTGTACTTTAGAATTTGGAATCATATTAAATTATATTTTTTTTTGCTCTCAGGCCTTTCACGCTCTAGGAACTTTAGCCCCTTAGCCCCCATTTTCAAAATGATAATGATAATATTAATAACAATATGTATATGTATATGTATATTAATACAGCTTGAGTGGGCCTAATGGTTAAGAACATGTGTTTCCTCTTAAGAGGTCACAGGTTCAAATCCAGAGGGGGGTAGGGTATGTATACCTTCGTAGACTTTACCGGTAGGGTATGTATACCTTCGTAGACTTTACCAATGACCTGGAAGATTTAAAGGAAATTATTTTATCTTAAAGAAAAAATAAGAAAAGGAAAAATATAGTTTTTCAGTCTTTATAAAGGGATTTAATAAAAGTTTATATTCCAAGGAGATTTATACATTCTGAAAATTAAAAATATAATTATAATCTATCTCTTTTGGTGGGCAAATTTTATTTCCTTATTATTGTGTTTTACTACTCTTACTAAATTTAAGGAAATTGGTCCTAAGAGAAAGATATACCTCCACAGTAAATTTCAATATTTCTACTAGGATCTACTGTCCACCAAAATTTATGGGGATACTTCCCAAATTTAGGAGATTTAACACAAGTTTTACATAAATGTTTATTTATGCCCCAAATAGAATTTTGAGAACTTTTGTATTTTAATTCAATTAGGAAAATTTTATGTTTATTTCCAAATTATTTTTCCTCAATAATCGTTTATAAAGACTTCTAATGTTTTTTCATATTTGAGATTATTTCCTAAAGTCTGCACAAATCTCATATCCTCTCAGCTTTCTACCATAGGATTTGAGGAC
This sequence comes from Picea sitchensis, assembly GCA_010110895.2. Classification (NCBI taxonomy): domain Eukaryota; kingdom Viridiplantae; phylum Streptophyta; class Pinopsida; order Pinales; family Pinaceae; genus Picea; species Picea sitchensis. The sequence goes on from SNQJ01S0058499.1 coordinate 38,231, forward strand.
ATACTAAAATAGAACATTGTTATGTAGAAAAAATTACTCTCTTCTTTCAAATGTTTTATAGAGATTTTTAATTGTTCAATAATCATTTCTTAAGCATGCATTAAAATGTACAGCACAATCAACCACAACATCCACTCCCAGAAATCTTATTTTAACACACAAATAGTCAAGAGATAAGGAATTAAATCAAATGAGCTTCAGCTAAGACATTCTCTTTATTTTACTTAAATTTCTCAAGTCACTTTTGTCAGAAATTAAACTTACACAATTCTAAAACATAGTATAAAATTTTATCTCATATAAACACTACAGAGACTTAACCAAATATATTTATCTAGAAACCAGATAGTGATGCAATTGTTGAAAGGGGTGCCATTTCCCACCCAGTCGTAGGCACAACTACTCCTGGACAGATTTACCGTTGGCCACCCCCTAGCTAGATCATGATGCTCTGAGAGAGACTCTTCCTTTTGCTCAACAACAGCGAAGGACGAAGATCACTCTCCTCTTCCCACTAGAATTTAGCAAATTGTTTCTCTCTCCACCAAGCAAGGGAGCCTGCAACAGGTGCTTCCTCAATCACTCATCCTCTGCAACCTCGTTTATCAGCTTGGTTAGAAACGCTGCCCAACAATTCCCATACCCAGAACAAATTCGTTTTTCAGTTCTCTTAGAACCAGAGAGCTGCATATACTCTCCCTTTTCATAAAACAGTCACCAAACTCATTCCTCTACATCCTCTCTACTCAAAAAATGGCTCCCAGACTCAACCAATTGTCTCCCCTCTTTTCTGCTCTCCATTTTTCCTTGTCTCTTGCCTTCTTACGTAAAATTTCGTGGGTCAAATCCTCCAATTCGTGGGTCAAACCAGAATCCCCTAGATGGGTATTTTTCTGCCCATGCTTCTGAGACAAGGTAGTTTTGGTACAACAACCATTCCTTTTCATAAATGTGGGAAATTGATAGTTCATCTCAACTCCCTCCATTAACCACAATTCTAGAAAAATGGGCAATCTGAATTTTTCTTGATTATTAAATCGACAAGGGAAATTTCCTCATTGATTCCCTCTCATGCATCATGATCTACCTTGGCAACCCCTTCAGCAGTTATGCAGCACTTTCCTTTTTTTTTTACATTAGTAGCATAAATATTTACACTAGCTTTTTAGCAAAATACAGTTATATTTACAAGTTGGGGGAAACAGGGGTATTACAAAAACAAAGACTTATGTCCATATGAGTAACTAACAAAGCAAGCTCACATGGAGCACTCTACAATACAAGGTTGTACAAGTGTCATACTAGGGTTTATCCAACCCCGAAGGTGAAATGCCTCCAAGCATGATCCCCCTTGGGCTCAACACTCCTCCACTATGGCGCGCTCTCTAACAAGTTGTTAGTCCAATGCTTCCTCTTCCATGGTGGTCCACTATCCAAGTGTTCTCATGCAGAGTGCTCCTCCTCTAACTATGTGCCATATGTCCTCTAACGTGCCCAATGTCACATAAGCTCTATACATTAGTGCTCTTATCTACCTTAGGGTTTACAAACCATGTCCATATTGCATTGCATAAGTACATGGCAAGACAACTCTAGCACTGGCCTCCAAGTCTACATGTCCATCCTAGGGATTGAATCCTCAAACCCTAGGTTTTCAAATCTTGCATCAACACAAGCATCGAGACCTCCATGAAAATAAAGAATACAATAACTGAGTCTTCTTCCAAGCAAACATCTCACCAAGCTCAAGATTCTTCAATCTATGCTCTTTGTGATCTTGCCCTAGCCTCCATGCATCATACATGAACAAAGTTGTGATCTCATCCAAGATGCTAGCTCCTTTCCTTATGTCCTCTACTAGGTTTAGAACCCTAGCGCTACAACAAGAGCCACGAGATAAACCATCATATCACCTCCATGTCACATTCTTCTCTAGGGTTTACTTGCATAGCACAAACCCTGATATCTCACAAGAACAATCTCTCCAAGAACATCCAAGGTGTCTCTCTCTTCTTGTTTTTTCTTAGGGTTTACTCACTAACCCTAGCATCTTTCTCCCTACAATACAGTCACAAAAATATAATAGAGTACAATGCTAATAATGATTACAAGAGCTCGCTCCTCCCTTTACATATAAAGTAGGTGAAAGAAGCTAACATAAAACGACGACTTATGTCCATACAAGTAACCAACAAGGAAATGCACATAGAGTATTCTACAATATAAGTATGGTGAAGGGTCATACATTTATCAAACTCCAAAGGTGAAATGCCCTCCAAGCATGATCCTCCTTGGGCTCAACACCCCCCTCCAAGATGGTGCATTGTCCAATAAGTTGTTATTCCAACACTCCCCCCTCCAAGATGGTGCATTGTCTAATAAGTTGTTATTCCAACACTCCCTCCTCCACAATGGTCCACTATCCAAGTGTTCTCATGCAAGGCGCTCCTTTCACTATGTGCCACATGTCCTTTCATGTGTCCATATCTACTCTCATGTGTGTCAATGTGATTACCATGCTCCAATGCTCTTCCTCAACTTGTGTTTGGGTCTACAACCAACCTCCAAGAAGTATGTTTCTCGACCCAAGCATCCTTAAGTAAAGTGTCCAACCTCTAACATGTACAACACATGGTCTCAAGCTCATAGGGCTAAGTGGTCTCCTCCAAGTGCCTAGTGCTCCTTGTCCTAGGTAGGTTCCTCCCCTAACCGAGCAATCAACTCTACCATTGTGTGCACTCAATAGGTCAATCATCATGTTGATCAAGATAACGACCTCCTAGGTAAGGGCATCCATACGACCATGAAGCGTCGCCAAGGCCCTAGTAGACATATCACTCTCCTAACAAGGTCAAAACACTTTGAATAACCCCAAAAGCTAACACAAATTTTATTACACAATTTCTCCCTTTTGAAAGCAAAAGCCTTGTAATTTAGGGCCACATTTATGTTTTTGAACATACTACCTTACAAGTAGTTATTCAGACTCTATTGCATATTCATATTTGTGCTACATGTTCATATATTACATATTCATATTTGTGCTACATGTTCATATGTGTTTCTTAGTACTTCACATTTTCCACTATCATTATATCTTTGGCACTTCATATTTTTCCATGCCATTATATGTCACATTCACATTCCATTCACTCCTAAAATTTGATATTTACATTATGCACATCAAACATGCCTACACTTCATATTTTTCCACCTAACATTATATGTCACATTCACATTCCATTTACTCCTAAAATTTTATATTCACATTATGCACATCAAACATGCCTATACAAGGTATTTCAGGAAGTTTGAAAAACCACAACAATTAAATTTGGAATTTGGCAAATGTATCCCTCCTACCATCGATTCTCATATTTACACAAGGTGTTTAAAGAAGTTAAAAAAAACACAATAATTAAATTTGGAATTTGGCAAATGTATCCCTTCTACCATCCAATCTCATATTCATATATAGCTATCATATAACAATTCTCGATTTGTTTCCGAGCCATGCATCAATTCTATTATACCCTTAACACATTCTACTTATATTTCCCTGTGTATGTAAAAAACACTTAATTAAAATGTTGCTAGGAATCACACTAATATTAGTTCAACTATAAGTTCATGTGGAGTGTCATTGAAATCAAGCCATGATAATGATCATGTCTTTAAAATACCAACCGTGGCGTGGTATCAGGGTCAGCAACATTTGGATTGAGTCTTAGATAGCAGCTCGGGAAAAGTACAGGAGGAGAATAAAATTGAAAGACAACTCTAATTTATTTATTTTGAAATCCATGTTTAGAGAAATATTTAATTTCACAAAGAAAAATAAAGCATGTGAAGAATATAGGAAATTAAAAGAGAGCGGGAAAGCCAAACCATGGAGGAATGCGCACGACACAAAGCATAACCCATTACAAAGACAAAGACGACAGTGCAAAGGAGAACCCCGACAGTTTCGTTCGCCTGCTCACACAGACATTCAACAGGCACAACAACCAAACCAAACCAACCACCTACTGCGCATACATAGCACAAGATTGCTACAATGCCTAGAACATATCAAAGGATTGCAGCAAATGCCTATATAAAGCAGACACTTTACTAAGCGACAAATTTTAAACACCATTTAAGGGCAACCTTTGATGCAACAAGAGTAAGGTCTGCGATGGAAAGACAACCAGGGAAATGATGCCCAACAACAAAATCGCCATAAAAAAAGGAGATTTCAGATTGGAAGGGACATTGCATTTACACTAGAAAAGCCACGATGCCCAACCGTTGATGGCAAACAACAAATATATCCATATCAAACAGGGATGCAAGCAACCATGCACAATGCGATAAACATGTGACAATCGTACACGACCCTACAGACATGCGACAATCATACACAACCCTGCTGATGTGCAGACCCCGTATCAGAGCAAATCGACACACAAAAGAAAATTGTGCCAGGGTCCCACCAGAGACATTGGAGCGCAGAGGCAGAGTTTTCGTGAGCATAAAAAAGACATTTTACATGCCCTGCAACTATTTTTCAAACACACAAAAATAGAGGCAGACTTCGAGGCATCTCTCTTTTTTCTAAAATTTCTTCATAATACAAAGGGCATAAATACACAAAGTTTCAATTTTTTTCTTTCAATGGTGAAACCCATGCTACAGAAATTCAATGGCAAAGAATCTCATAGCTAGAAAATAAATTACACTGGCATTTAATGCATTTAGACATATAGATCGTTGTTAGTGGGTAGGGAAAACACCCTCACAACAAGATAAATTAGTTGAATGGATTAAAAAGGACGATAAACTAGAGACTATCATCTGTCAATTGGGTCTAGCCCGATTGGTGGTAGGAAAGAGTGATCATTCTCATCCGGGTTCTATTCCTGTAAGTGACATGTTGAGCTCATAACGAGTATATTGTTGTAATGGCTTTGATCCCTGTTGTTTCTGGCCTTGTGCCTTAAAGAATCTAGGGTTTACCCCGGGTACTATCCTCAAAATGGGGGAAAGTGCCCGGTGGTTTTCCCCGGGATATGTTATCTGGGGAAAAACTAAAGACTATCATAAGACTGAGATCTCTGATGCAGAGTTATATCATCTGGATTAGGCTAAAAGTTCCAAAGGAGTTTGGGATGAATTAAATCATTTAATTGGGTCCAAAGCCCAAAATGCCAATTTTGCCTTGAAAAAACAATATTTTGATTTTAAAATGGGAAGCGGGAAAACCATGTCTAGCAATGTAAAGATCTTAAAAGCATCAATGCAACAGTTGGTTGAAGTAGGCATCAAGGTCAAAGAGGATCTGCCAAAGCAATGTCATTAAACAGTTTGCCCACTAATTATAATAAAAATAATGTTCACCATCAATCAAATCCCCACAATCCTTAGAGACATGATCTCATCGATCATGTCTAAAAAAAAGTAGTTGAAGAAGAGGATAAAGAAAAGGCTCTTTTCAATAAAGAAAGCAAACCTAAGAAAAGCAGCGAAGGTGAACCAAACAACACTAAGAAGGGGAAAAAGTGCTTCTATTATGAGAAACAGGCCATGGAACCTGGGACTGTGAAGTACAAGCAACTGATGTACTTAAAAACAAAGTCAAAAAGAAGAGTTGCAATATGATTTGGAATTCAAGAAAAAACTCAAATAACAAAGAGGAGGATGAATTGAACAACAATTTGTTGTTTTGGTCTACAGCTTAGTAACTCAATCTCCAGGCAAAGCATTGGGAATAGGGTATGACCAGTTGGTTGATTGGCTAAGGGAGTCCAACCTATCTCCAATGATTTGGACAAAAATTTGTTGTTTTGGTCTACAGCTTAGTAGCTCGATATCCAGACAAAGGGTAGTGAAAGAGAGCTGTCCAGTTGATTGATTGGCTAAAGGAGTCGAACCTATCTCCATCTCAAATAAGGTGATGGCAATATGATAGTGAGAGATTGTCTAGAAATCTTGTGGAAATCTAACTTCAAAATTAGGGTTATGCTAATCAGATGGAGCACCGAGAAAAGTCTCAGAACTAGAGCCTGTTTCATTGCTGAAGATCAAACAACAAAATTATACAATTTTCAGTCATACTTTAATTGTTGAGACTCGTTGTTTTTCAATGTGCTGTAATGAATCTTGTATTCAGGGAAGGTAGCAGTGTAGTAACACCCAATAAAGTGCTAGTATTGTTAATATCAGAACTACCTAATGCATGAATAAAGGTGCTTTACCACATTGCATTAATAACTTCATTTAAATAAACATATAATGTTCTCACGTCTGTCTCTCATGTCATGATCATGTATCTTTTAAATTACAACAATATGAGCAACTAGTAATTGAGCTTCATTTCTCTATAAAATAATGCAACTACTACTAACATAAAATCTCTCATTCATAATGGTAAAGTTCAGAGGCGTTAACTTTCACTACAAGGGCTATTTTCTTATGAAGTTGAGGTAGCATACTAATATGATCTATTTTAAACTATTATGATTTCATCTCCACTTTGCTTAGAGTGTTACCAAGAACCATCATTTCATCATTATTAGTAGGACACCAAATTTTAATTATGAAACTTGCAATCTAAAAGATTATATATTGACACTGTTGCATCAAAGGTAACTGCAATCCTACATATGCAACACTTAAATACAAGAGGCTTGGAAAATGTTAATCACACCCTATGTCTAAAACCAGCATGGCAGATTCCTGAAATGGGAGAAATCAAAACTAAGAATTGTAAATCAGTTCAAACACCCCTTTAATGTAGCTAATTATTCAGGTCCCACAACATATACATTCTAGCACACACCAAAGTTGTCACACTCGGACTGAGCAAAGACTTGGCTGGCCTGGGACTCTGCAAGACTCAGTGACTTGGGAAAGACTCAGGAAATACGAAACAAACTCAAAATATAGTATAGGTGAGTCTGCCAAGTCTTGGCAAGACTGGCTGAATCTTGGCAAGTCTAGGCAAGTGGCAAGTACAGGGCCAAGTATGAGGCGAGTACTCGGCCAAGCTAAGACTTGGCAAGACTCGGCAAAACTCACGAGTCTTGGCTGAGTCAAACTACACTGGCACACCCATTTGTTTTTCAGCATAACCAAGGGTGATCTCTCTCACTTTAGTTATAAAAGAATACATGAATCGTTATATTACATAATAGGCCAGCAATGTCAACCTTCCTAACTTTTACAAATCTAAAGAGAAGAAACTAACCATAACAACAGACATGTATTGATGAAAACCTCCATATACCTCCTGACTTTGCCATGATCATATTTTCATTCTAGTCAATTTAATATTCTACATTCCGAATCCAAAACAGATCACACGTAGACAGATCACCTAAGAAGATCTGCATGAACCTGAAAAAACTGAATCTTTAGTACTACACTACCCAGCAAAATGCACTCAGCATATGTGAATGGATTTTCATTGTTGCAACTGAACATAACCTCCTTAAGAGATTGTGAACTGCAATAAGGTCTTATCCTTTGATCAATTTCTAAACAGAGGGAAGTGCAAGGGAAAAGCACCATATTTTGGCATCTAAACTAGCTCATAGTTATTACGAATTCTAAAGATGGTTTGAGCAAAAATAAAACCAGTCAGCACAACTTGGTTAAATACGAGAACTGTAAAAGTACCAAATACATTAGCCAAGAATGATTTGCCTCTGTCCATTTATGCAGGCTGACAGAGTTCTGCCCTGCATCACACCACACAAATCTACAGCCTAGTTGATATAGTGTCCCAAGTCCTACACAAATCTACCAAGTTCAATATCTAAGGTTTGGCAAAAGTATCAGCCTCTGAGATAAATAGATTTAATTTCAGATGTATGCCGAACCCTGCCCTTTCCTTGAAAAATATCTTGTCAAGGAAGTTGCATGCCAGGATATTGCATGCTTCAGACCAACCTTTCTTTGGTGAACATCTTATAAAACAAAATCATAAACTATATGCATAGATATTTTTTACAAAAGTCAATAAACTTACTTTTTTGTTTGTCCATAAACTTGGAGATTGAACAGGACATACATGTTGATGCCCCCATCTGAAATGATGTCATTAGGTTGCTACTGCTGTATGGTGGCCTCCACTGGAAACCATGCCTCCAACTTGGCCACTTTCTGCATTGCTGACTGAAAGAGGATGAAATGCAGATGAATGAAATCCTCGCCTTTGATGATAAGTGTAATGCAATCCATTTGACACACTTTCACCCACTCCAACTTGACCAGGAGAGACTGTTCCAGAATGAGGAGCACTGATGCCATTGCCAATTTGTGCTAAATTACCTATGCGTTGAATCCCGTTCACTTCATGTGAGGTACCATCTTTCCCTGAATCAGGATTTAGCACCTTATTACTTTGACCCATAGAATCATGAGAATCATTATCCCCTGACACATCTTTCTCATTGCTTCCATCATTTTTGGTGTTAAGAAACCGACCACCACAACCCCTTGCTCGTCTTAAAGCATGGCGGTGTCGAGATTCATGAAGATATGGCTGCAAAAAAAAATACAGTCAATAAGAATGTCTTCCACATGTTTGACTTTGACCAAAACACAAGTGTCCTTGATGTCTCCATCTTGAAGAACTGAAGATGAGATGTCTGGACAACATCCACATGTCAACAAGGATTGGGAACATTTTGCAGATTAAAAGAGATTAAGGAAAATGTTACCATTGGTAACACCAATGCCCTAGTATAGATTAGATATTAAGACTGTCGGGAAAGTTAACAGTGTAAACAAAAAAGTCGGTGGCAGCACCAAGGGAGGCAACAGTGTTAGCTAAAAAGTTGGTGACAGCACCAAGGGAAGCAACTAGATACCCTTCAAGAACAGCCATTTGTGGGAAAACTATCTTGTCAAAATATAAACATTTCCAAGCATTGGCCTAGAATGTTTCTACCAGTGATGAAAACACCATATCAAAATGTTTCTGCTCGAGTGATGGCTGCACCATATCCACTACATTTTAAAGTATTATTGGTATCTAAACAGTTGTTTCGGAAACCATGTTCATTTTGTGTGGATTATCGAGCACTCATGATCAAATTCAAAATCTCAAGCCAAAAAAAAATTGTGAACTTTTCAATAAACAGCAAAGGACTAGATATTTCACGAAATGGACTTCATAAGTTCATCCCATGAATTTACTACATAATATATGCACATCAATGCAGAAGGCACCCCAGGAAACCACCTTAACACATAAAGGTCGCTAGAAGTTCAAAGTTACTTATTTCAGTTGATAAGGAAACTACAAACATATTAAGTGAGAATGAAGAGTTTAAAGCTCCTGAACAAGCATTTGTCCTCATTGACAACTTGATTTGTAGTAAAAAATGGCAAGAACACTTTGGATATGCAGATTGTAATAAAAGCAGTTCCATTCAAACACAAAAGCAGTTTTGGCCAAGATTGTTTGAAGCTCATATGAGTTTAAAAAAAGACCCTAAAAAATCATTGCAATCATCAAATAGTGGATCCTTAAGAATGTAACCAAGCCATGAGGATTTTTAAACCCATCTAGCTACAATTGAAGATTCATAGACAATAAGCACAGCTTATCATGCACCATCTTTAAATAAGAATCTTTTGAAAGGAACAAAGAAGCATAGTAATGCTTCAAATGCTAAAAGAATGCATGAATGCATGACAATGATACCTCTCCAAACCATTTCAAACTTCATAATTCATTCATTTTAAAACATGATACTTCATAGAATGAGATTCAAACAACCCCATGCAGAGTGGGATATCTCTCATGTTCAATGAAAAGAGAATTAAAAAGGACAGAGTAACTCAAGTTCTAATACAATAAAGAAATGTTGTCAATCATGAATACCCTCTTTTACCTTACAAAATTTTAGAATAGACCACAACAACCTCAACTACTTTCTAGGCCAATACAGATTGTCACCTGAACAACAAATATGTGTAAGACAAAACAAATTGCTGCTCTTCCTGCCCTGTGAAGAATGACATCTGTATGAAAGGAACAAGACACTAACAGGCCATTGCTTGAAAGGAGACAAAAATATGTAACCATATTAACATACAAAATTCAACTTGTTTCAAAAGAAAAGATGGTAGCCTCTAAACAGTGGAAGGCCTACTACACAAAATTGACATTTTTATATTAATGACCTTTTACAAGATGAGAAATATTCTAATTATATGCTGCTATTTACATTTCCTATTTGCCACGTAAGTGATGGTTACAACTACACAATAAGAATACAAAACACCGTAAAACACATACTTTTCCTCTTTGCCACATTAGTGATGGTTACAAACTTACAATCAGTGTCGTTGAAAAATCGACGATTTTCCAACCTTTCCCCAAGTGCAAATGTAAAAGAGAAACTGCATTCAAAAAAATGGGATTTTTTGAATAACTTATCGTACTCAATTTTCACAAATCTGGCAGGTCATTCACAATTTTTTGGGAAAAAATCTGCTGCCGTGCACTTTTTTCTCTATTTAACCCCAATTGTCACACTCATTTTGCTCACTCAAGCATGTTGCTTGCGCTTCTGCCAGTGAGAATTTCATTCCAGCATGCCGTTAGATGGAAAAATTGATGTCTATTCTGTAGCAATGAATCATTTGTGAATTGTGCAACAAATTCAATCCATTATTGTGAATATCCCATGTATGTTTCTACTCTCTTCACTTTTTGCAGACTTCCGCAATAACGATACCATTTGTTTTCTGAAAAATTTCGCATAGTGTTTTTCTGCAATAGTTTTACAGTTAGCTTAGATTATCATTAAACTTCATGGTCTGAGTTTTTTGCAAACAATCCACCTAAGTCACCTTGTTCATGTTCGGCAACCTTGAAGTTCAACAAAAATTCGACAAAGAAAATTTTTGTAATAAAATTTAGCATTAAATTCAAGAAACTATAAAATTAAATGCTGGATACTTAATCCTCGTGATTATAGTATTTTGTAAATATCATTTAGGAGAAATATGAAGAGTCATAGGTGATAGGAATAGTAATTCGGATCTCTTGGAAGTTGAAACCAAAGGTAACGTCAATTGTATTTAAGAATGTCTCACATTAATGCAATGCAAGGAAAGTGTGGAGTTACTTATTCCTGCCCATACCAAGCCTGACAGTGATATCAAAGCCAGAGCAGGTTTAACTCCATTATCCTTCCTCATGCAGAAACACTTATGTCTCTCTGGTTACTCCCTCTACGAATCTATCTCCCGCTACAGAAACGTCTCTGGTTATTCCCTGCACCCCTTATCTCTTTCGTTCGCAGGTGTTAGGGTTTCCTCTCTATTTGGTGTGGATTCCTTTGGTGCCAAACATACCGCAGGAAATTGGAAGGCGATCTGGATGTTTCAATCGTGCACCACCAATTGTGATTCCTCACACGATATATCTCTGACGATCTCTACAACGTCATCGAGTCGATTTGAACCCTCAACATGACAATTACTGTGCACTGAAATAGAACCCTCCTCAAGTGTATCCATTCCCGGGGCAGATAAAATCGTCGGCCTCCTCCTCTGTGGCTCCCATGTTCTTACCCTCATCCTGTTATTCGAATGGATAACAGGGTAGGACTAAATGCAAAAGGCACAATAATTTCAAGGTTAGGGTTTTAATGGCTCCTAAAGAAAACGTGAGAAAAGCTCCTCCTTCACATGCAATATTTAGAGGCGAGAAGTAGCTTTCGAGACCCAAGAAGGTTTTCGAAAGCATGTCTACACCTATGAGATACGGGGTTTGTGTTGTTATAGTGTCAAGAGCACTGGTAGCCAGATACATCGTGGGAGCCACTACTAAAGGAAAAGCAAATTCGAGGAAAGGTTGCGGGTTCACTCGTTTAAAGTGGTTCGATCACTGGTCCTATGAGATGAGGCAGTGTTTCATCGTACAAAACACCAACTAATGAAACTAGAGCGCCAGATATGTCTAGTAGTGTGGTTGTTGGGATCTCTATGCAGTTCACCCCAATGTTACAAGAACCAAACCGGTCATTGAACCGGTCGACCCCAAAAACCGGAACCGAACTGGAACTGGAAAAAAACCGGAAATGAACCGGATCAAAAAACCGGTCCCTAAAAATACATAAAATATTCAAATTTTTGAAAAACAAATACATATTCATGTGCATCCATGTGAATCTTTGTCTTTCCCTTCAACCACTCTTCTCTCTGCCCAGTGCCTACAAA